>JAMXBB010000011.1:22112239-22232270 GCA_024138015.1 Lumnitzera littorea
ATTGTGATTGTAAGTAGTTTGCGCATGTGCTTGATGTATCTGAATTTGTGCTGGAATTTGTATTGTGAATGATTTTGTGACTGATTGAATTGGTATGAACTTGTTGAACACCCTAACCGGAATTTAATCTTAGTCGACCCTAATAACCGAAAATGTCATGCATTGCAACCCGTTAGGGGATCATAGGACTCTCCAACCAAATACTGACCCTTTCGAAAGGGATAGCGCAGGATTACAAAATGGTAACCCTGTTTGTGCTTGTATGCATTCATGAGTCTCCAATTCAACTTACTGAGCTGTAGTTGCTTATACCCTTATAGATCCTTTTGCATGTTCTGATTTGTAATCTCTTCAAGTACTATGCCGCCCTACAATTATCCAGAGGTTAGTCCGTTTGAAGCCAGGGGTGTGAGGACCAAGATACTTAATATAATGTGTGACTAGAGTGACCTTGTAATTAGGAATGAAAGACTAATAGTTATTGTGTAATCTAGTGAACTGTCATGTTTGTGTAAAACTTCCTTGGAAGCTCTGTGGAGACTTATATATATATATATATATATATATTATAAATGTTTATTAGAAATGATGATAATTATCATGATTGTCGTATAATTATTAATCGAACTGTTTACTTCAAAGCGAGGAGTCGTCGACGCCTTGTGTAGATTCATGTCTATGGTAGGCAATGTGAGGCCAGTTACTATCATAGAATGGTTTACACGGCGGGACTGTTGCGACTCTGTGACTTCGGGGCGTAACAGTTCTCGGTTGGTATCAGAGCGTAGTTTTAGTAAACTCGCTTTGAAGCATCATACCTTAAAAGAAATAGACATTATAGGAATGATTGAGAGTGGGTAATATTATTTGGGCAATAAAAGATTGTATGACATAAGTAACTATAATCTTTAACATAGGAAATATTAATTGGTTTAATTATAATTACAGGGTCGAAGGGGAGAACTAATTCATAGTTAGATACGGTTTGGATGGAATGGAGAAGTATCTCCCATTGATTATAGAGTTAAATTACAATGGCTACTGATGGAATTAGCCGATTGGAATATATTTAGGACGGTTGATGAGATTATCAATAAGTTCCATTATCAAATGTGCTATAGCTGGAAGAATGAGTGGGCATGGATGGAGATGAGTTTAGGACCCCAGTATAATAGATATACTGCTATAGCCGCTTTTGAGCAGAGATGGATGGAGAAAGAGGGAATTATAACCATGATGATGCCCTTACAGTATTTTCCTACTAGGTTAGAGGATGGGAGGCCATACCCTGCTAGTATTGCACACATCCTTGCTGACATTCCATACATTCCTAGATAGTACCCACCAGGGATCATTGATTGGTTCCCACAGTTTCCAGAGCCTGTTGGGGATGGAATAGAGATACCATTGAACCCTAACCCTGAACCTGAGTTGGACATACCAGAACCACCACCGGAAAACCTACCTCCAGTTGAACCCCACATGGATGGAGTCGATGTTGAGGAAGATCCCGAGGAAGATCCAGAGGAGGACCCTGAAGAGGACCCAGATGAAGAGGAGCTAGAAGAAGACCTCGAGGAGGAGCAAGAGAATGAGACTGAGCCTGATATAGATATACATACGGTAGTCATGCAGGTGATCGTAGACACCGTGATAGCTGGAGATGGAGCTGGTGCTATAGCTGAGTCGGATGATGATGATGTGCAGGAGGTGATTGTGATTCTTGAGACTCCAGAGATCGTGTTTATAGCCTCCGCATCAGACAGCAAGCCTGAGGATCATTTTGTAGGAGGCTATATAGGTTACGACTCATTTGATGGAGTAGCTACCACAGACTTAGAGGAGGATTAGCTTAGTCAGATGGCTAACTTGTTTTGGTTAGGTAGATTTTTAGTTATGATCCAGTAATGATTTTGATGGAAACTGATGTATTTTAGGATCTTTTGATGTATTAGACTTTTGATGTATCTTTTTTACTTTTGATGTACTTTTTAGCTTCTGGATCAAGTTAGATGTATGTTGTAATTAAGTTTGATGTAACCTTTTGTCTTGTACAGTTGTAAAGATCGAGTCTGTATTAGACTATGTAAGTAATGATGTAATCGAGTTGTAAAATGTGATGTATGTATTTGAAAGATTATCGAGTTGTATCTTTTGTTTTGAAGTTGTAATAGTGATGATGTAAGGTTGAATGAAATATATAATGGAAGTTAGACTACTAAGTATGTTGACTTCAATGATATTGTCCTTACTATTTGATATGAGTACTCATTGCCAGCATTTATTAATATTCTTTAAACAAAAGTAGGGATAACTTATAGATAGATATGAATGCAGGATTATAAGTTAAATCATTAAGCGATCATGGCTGAAGCTGGAAACAGAAGTAGTTATGGAGGAACTGAAGGAAATCAAAACCCTCCACCACGAGCACCATCACCACCATGGGAACAGAATAGACCAGATTTACCTCCACCTCCTTTACAGGAGAATATGCCTATTGGACAAATACTTGCCAGTATGCATACAATGATGAGGCAGCAAGGAATGTTGATTCAACATCTTCTGACTGGTGGTAATGTGGGAAATAGGAGACCGTAAGAAGTGGAACAACGAATGGAGCGACCTCAAGAGGTAAATAAACTTCCTGAATTTATAAAAGCTAACTGTTATTTCGAAGGGGAGATAGGTAGGCCAGATCTAGCTGATGATTGGCTAGCCCAAATAGAACGAAGTTTTAAGGCTTTTCAGAGTCCCTGAATCCCAAAAGTTGTCTTATGGTACAATCATGTTAAAGTTAGCTGCAAGAGTATGGTGGGACTCAAGAGCAAGGCAACTTGGAAATAACATTGATTGGCAATAATTTAAGGAGGAATTCAGGAAGGAGTATTTCCCTCATAGTGTCCAAAATAGAATGGTGCGAGACCTGTTTGAACTGAAGAAGGGAGGTATGAGTGTAACCCAGTATGAGACTGAGTTCAATAGATTGTTACAATATGTACCTGGTTCATATCGAGACAATATTGAGTTGAAGAAAGATTTGTTCCTTACTGGATTTGACCCCACAATGTGTTGCAAGCTGCTAGATTACGGTTTTACCACTTATAATGAAGTGGTAGATAAGGCAAGGCAATTAGAAGATAATCGTGTGAGAATGCAAGCAATGTAGAGTCAAAAGATCAATAGAGGATATCGACCAGGACCATCATTTAAGAGATCATATCCTAGTGCCTTTAGTAGCAATTCTAGATTGAAGAGAAGGAGACCAGTAACTCTGGCTAGCAACCTACCGCAGTCAATACCGAGTTTGAGCTTTTATGACAAGGATGGAAATGTCAAATGCTGGAAGTGTGGTGCAAATCATTTTCTAAGAAATTGTACTCAGCTTAAGGGAAAATGTTTTATATGTGGAGATCCAAACCATGTACTGAAAGCATGCCCTAAGATGAAACTAGTAAAGTGTAATAAATGTAGTAGAAAGGGCCATTTCTCTAGATACTGTCCGCAGTTTGTACAAGGAGCTAAGCGAACAGAAGGCTTTGATAACGCCACTGCACCTGCTCGTATCTTTGCTTTGGAGGATATGGAAATTGAGGAGAATGAGGATTTCTCGGATTTTATGGAGGAGTACTACCATGATGATGCCGAGGAGATCATGGGAGTTGAAGAGGAAAATGATGAAGGACTTGTAACTGGTACGTACTTAGACTATTTATTGTAATAATAATTCTAAGTATGAATTGAATTGAAATATTTGCATTTTGAGATTTATGATTGCTAGTATAGTTGGTAACCATAGTATTAGTACATTCCAGGACATGTGCTGATAAATGGACAACCTGCTTTTGTGCTGTTTGATACTGGTGTATCACATTCCTTTGCAAGTCAAAAATTTGTACATGAACAAGAAATTAGTGTGGTTACTATTAATGTAACTTATAAAGTTAGAACTCCGACTGGGGAGAAAGTAACAACTTGAGAGGTAGTAGCAGATGGTAGAATAAAAATTCAGGAGAAGGAGTATCCTATAAGTCTTGTGATATTACCTTTACAGGGTTACGATGTCATAGTAGGAATAGATTGGTTGTCAAAGAATAAAGCCATTATGGAGTATAGGAAAAAAATTGTCAATCTTAATGATGGAGAAACGATATTTCAAGGAAAAGCTGGTGGAAGTAGGTTGAATTTATCAGTGATGGAGATATGTGATGAACAATTTGAGACAAGAGTAAAGGAAGATGATTGAAATTTTGTTGGGTGTTTGCTGTAGACGCAGAGAAGGAAATACCCAAGGTAGCAGACATACGGGTAGTGAATGAGTTTCCAGATGTATTTCCGGAGGATTTACTAGGGTTAGCTCCACCCCGAGAGTTGGATTTCAATGTAGAATTAGTTCCTGGAACTGAACCTATTTCGAAAGCCCCATATCGGATGTCACCCATAGAACTTCAGGAACTAAAGAAACAACTTCAGGAGTTATTGGATAAGAAGTTTATCCGACTGAGTGTTTCACCATGGGAGCACCGGTATTGTTTGTGAAAAAGAAGGATGGCACTATGAGATTGTGTATAGATTATCGGGAGTTAAATAAGGTTACCATTAAGAATAGGTATCCGTTATCTCGCATTGATGATTTGTTTGACCAACTCCAAGGTGCAACTATGTTCTTTAGAATAGATTTGAAATCAGGATATCATCAGTTACGAGTTAAGCCGGAAGATGTGCACAAGACTGCATTTAGAACTCGATATGGTCATTATGAATTTTTGGTGATGCCATTTGGCTTAACGAATGCTCCAGCTGTATTCATAGACTTGATGAATTGTATATATCAACCATATTTGGATAAGTTTGTTGTGGTGTTTATTGATGATATTTTGATTTATTCAAAAACCAAGAATGAGCATGCAGAACATTTATGATTGGCATTACAGAAGTTGAGAGAGAATAAATTGTATGCTAAGTTAAGTAAATGTGATTTTTGGTTGGATAGGATTTCTTTTCTAGGTCATATCATATCTGGTGAAGGAATTTCTGTAGACCCTGATAAAGTGAAAGCAGTGATGGATTGGAAGCAACCAACCACAGTGACTGAGATAAGGAGTTTTCTGGGTATGGCTGGATACTATCGATGGTTCATAAAAGATTTTTCCAAAATTGCCAAACCGTTGACTCAATTGACCCAAAAGGATGTAAAGTTTGAATGGAGTGAAGATTGTGAAATGAGTTTTCAGGAATTAAAGAAAAGACCGGTTACAGCACCAGTATTAACATTGCCTAATCCGGATAAACCTTATAATGTGTATAGTGATGCTTCACGGAATGGATTAGGTTGTGTATTGATGCAAGATAGAAAAGTTGTTTCATATGCATCAAGACAACTGAGGCCACATGAGAGGAATTACCCGACTCATGATTTAGAGTTAGCAGCTGTGGTGTTTGCCTTGAAAATTTAGAGACATTATCTTTATGGGCAACGGTGTGAGATGTACACTGATCATAAGAGTTTGAAATATTTCTTTACTCAGAAAGAGTTGAATTTAAGGCAAAGAAAGTGGTTAGAATTGATTAAAGATTATGATCTGAATATAAATTACCACCCTGGAAAGGCCAATTTGGTGGCAGATGCATTAAGTCAAAAGAATTATGAACACGTTGCCTTACTGTTAACACCTCAACATGAATTAGTGCACGAATTTGAGAGGATGCAAATTGGGTTTGATTGGTGTGAACCTAATAGCCAGTTAATGAACTGGGAATTGCAACCTACTCTATTAGAGAGAATCAAGCAAAAGCAAGAGGAGGACAAGGGTCTGATGGAGATAAAAGAGAAATTAAGTAACAGACAGGACCTTGACTTTAAGGTGGATGATAAAGGTCTAATAAAGTTTAGAGGAAGAATATGTGTACCACAAGATGCAGACTTAAAGAAGCAAATTTTGGATGAAGCACACATTACAGGTTATACTGTGCACCCGGGAGGAAATAAAATGTACCAAGATCTAAAACTCATGTATTGGTAGAATGGGATGAAGAGAGAAGTGGCACAGTATGTATTAGAATGCCATACATGCCAACAAGTCAAAGCAGAACACCAAAGACCGGGTAGATTATTGCAACCTTTAGAAATACCGCGATGGAAATGGGATCATATTACTACGGATTTTGTAGTAGCCTTACCAAGGACTCAAGTTGGATACGATTCCATTTGGGTAGTTGTGGATAGATTAACGAAGAGTGCACATTTCTTACCTTATCAGACGGGTGATTCAATGGAAAAGATGGCTAGACTGTATGTCCGAGAAATAATAAGGCTACATGGTGTTCCTGAGAGTATTGTTTCTGATTGAGATAGTCGGTTTGTATCCAAATTCTGGGAGAGCTTACATAGAGCTTTGGGTACAAAGTTGCAGTTTGGTACAGCCTATCACACGGGCAGTCTGAGCGAACGATTCAAACTTTAGAAGATATGTTATGAGCTTGTGTGTTGGATTTTGGAGGTGATTGGGATAAATATTTACCGTTGATAGAATTTGCTTACAATAATAGTTATCATGCAACGATACAGATAGCGCCGTATGAAGCACTATATGGGAGGAAATGCAGATCGCCACTGTATTGGGATCATGAAGAGTATGCCATGATTGGACCAGACATGATCAATCAAACGAGTGAAAAGATTAAGATTGTGCGACAATGGATGAAGGAAGCTCAGGACCGTTATAAAAGTTGGGCTGATTTGAAGAGAAGACCATTGGAATTCGAAATTGGTGATCACACATACCTTAAAATAAGCCCATTCAAAGGACTCCGACGGTTTGGTTCAAGGGGAAAGCTGAGCCTACGATACATTGGTCCATTTGAAGTGTTGGAGAAAGTTGGCAATGTATCGTACCGAGTGGCTTTACCTCCAAGTCTATCAGGCTATCATAATGTATTTCATGTATCCATGTTGAGAAGATTCATTAAGAACCCGAATGCAATAGTGGAAATAGAGCCAGTGGAGTTAACGAGAAATTTTCAATTCGTGAGACAACCCATAAAGATATTGGATAGTCGAGTTCAGAAGTTAAGGAACAGAGAGATATGGAGTACGTGAAGATTCAATGGAATGAAAGTCTAGACTTGGAGATGACTTGGGAACCAAAAGCCGCAATGATGGAGCAGTATCCATGGCTTTTCTAATTTCCAGGTTAGTAAAAGTATCCAAATTATTGTATTTAGTCATTTAAGTGTAAATTAGATGTACAGAAGTTTTGAGGACAAAACTTTTTTAAAGGGGGGTGGAATTGTAAGCCCTAAAGCCAAGCCAAGTAACCGTAGGTTTGAGCTTAAAACCCAAGGTTTAGGACGATCGGCTAAATGATCCGATCAAACCCAAATTATAAACTATTTAGCAAAATACTAGTAAAAATGACCTTGTAAACTTAAATTTAAGAAAATAAATAGTAAAATAAGAGACTATAAAATTTTCAAATTTTAAGCATAATAACTGCTAATTACCGAAAAGGTGAAAAGTGTAATATAATAACTAATAAATTATTAGAGATAGATTATATGTATACTAAAAATTTTAGAATGACCAAAATAATATTTAGGAATGTTCACGTGTACCCCACATGTATTTACGTGTAGATAAAAATACGCGTAATTACTAAAATTGGCCGAAAACTAAGTAAATAATTAAAGAAAAATACAAAATAATTATATAAAAATCAGAAGAGGATAAGCTACAACAAGATTAGGTCGTGGTCAGGAAGAAAAAAAAATAACCAATAAGAATTGGATAAACAAAAAACCAAAAATCAAGGAATTTGGGCAAAATCCCATCAAATTAATGCACATTAATTACTACATTTGTCTATAAATAAGGAAAAAAATTTTCAGAAGTCATTTGGCCAGTTTGAGATCTAAGAAAAATCGAAACAATGAAAAAATCGAGAGAAAATCCAGAAAGAAAAAAAAGAAAACTGTGCAGATTAGGCAAGTGAACCAAAACCACCATCCACCACCACCTGGGACCGAACCACCACCACCACCCTACATTAGAACCACCGCCTGGACCGGCCAACAACATTGGACCGGGTTTGGACGGCCCAAAAGCTTCGAATCGGTTAGTCATTTATTCACCCAATTTTTGTATAATTTTGTGAAATTAGGATGTTAATTACTGATTTGGATCTTAATTAGATGTTTAGGGAAGTTAATCTCTACAGTGGAACCTTAATCCTAGCCTTTAGGTACTAAGTATGGTTAATTAAGGAAATTAGGTAAGTAATATAATAAATTAGTAATATGTGAAAATGTAAATTAATAAATCTAAAAAAATAAGGTTATTTAGATAATATTATAATAGAAATAAAAAAAATAATAAATCTGAAATGACATTTAATTTTAAGTAAATATCTCAAAATGTAAGATTTTTACACATCGGGAATAAATCCGACACCTCAATTAGGGTTAACGTGCACCGAATAGTTTAGAATACCAAAATTACGACCCAATAGGATATTTGAATACCCGAGCGTAATGTGATTAATGTCACATTAGGATTCGAGCCTAATTACGACTTAGGAATTAGAACTAGAATCTAGTTTAGGAGCCGAACCCCGAAATAGAATACAACGAATCATTAATACGTTATAGGTATACTTGAGGAAAATGAGTTATATTATGAATTAGAATAAGAATCCATAAAATATAAGTACTAAAAGAACCTATTTATATTATAGGACACCTAGAAAGAAATCAGCTCGCAACTAGAGGATCGAGCGATCGAGCAAATTCAAGTAAGTTGGGTTATTGCTTATTGTAATAGGGTACTAGTTTTGTAGTACTCGGAGACTTAGGCTTGTATATGATTGTGATTGTAAGTAGTTTGTGCATGTGCTTGATGTATCTGAATTTGTGCTGGAATTTGTATTGTGAATGATTTTGTGACTGATTGAATTGGTATGAACTTGTTGAACACCCTAACCGGAATTTAATCTTAGTCGACCCTAATAACCGAAAATGTCATGCATTGCAACCCGTTAGGGGATCATAGGACTCTCTAACCAAATACTAACCCCTTCGAAAGGGATAGCGCAGGATTGCAAAATGGTCCCTTCTTCATCCTCAGTCGAACTAAGTGACAGGAGAGGAGGTCGCAGCGGGGGTGAAGTTAATGGTTCAAAGGTAGTCGCGGGAGGAGCGAGGTCTCCATTGCACAAGCCTGGGTTTGGTTGTGAGCTGCTGCATAACATGGAACTTCTCAACCCGGATTGGAGTGGGTGAAATTTCTCTGATTTCACAACTGACTGGACTATGTTGTGTGATAACACTTGATTGATGCATTGCATGAAAATAATTGTTTGATAACCCTGTTTGTGCTTGTATGCATTCATGAGTCTCTAATTCAACTTATTGAGCTGTAGTTGCTCATACCCTTATAGATCCTTTTGCATGTTCTGATTTGTAATCTCTTCAAGTACTATGCCGCCCTACAATTATCCAGAGGTTAGTCCGTTTGAAGCCAGGGGTATGAGGACCAAGATACTTAATATAATGTGTGACTAGAGTGACCTTGTAATTAAGAATGAAAGACTAATAGTTATTGTGTAATCTAGTGAACTGTCATGTTTGTGTAAAACTTCCTTGGAAGCTCTGTGGAGACTTATATATATATATATATATATATATTATAAATGTTTATTAGAAATGATGATAATTATCATGATTGTCGTATAATTATTAATCGAATTGTTTACTTCAAAGCAAGGAGTCGTCGACGCCTTATGTAGATTCATGTCTATGGTAGGCACTGTGAGGCCAGTTACTATCATAGAATGGTTTACACGGCGGGACTGTTGCAACTCTGTGACTTCGGGGCGTAATATATGCTGTGTGAAAAAAGGCTAAGTACCAAGTCAATCAAGGGAAAGCAATACCCCTACCTATCCCAACAAGGCCGTAGACTGAACTAAGCATGGACTTTGTTCTCGAACTATTGAGAACTGTCTAAGGAAAAGATTTTGTAATGGTCATCATGGATCAGTTCAGTAAGATGGCACACTTCATGCCCTGCACCAAAACTAGTGATGCTTTGGCTTTTGCTTCTCTTTTCTTTCAGGAGGTTACGCGAATACACGGCGTGTCAAGAAGTGTGGTCCCTAATAGAAACCTGAAGTTCTTGAGCCATTTTTAGAGAACCCTATGGCATCAATTAGGAACTAAATTACTCTTCAGCACCTTATGTGATCCCCAAACTGATAGTCAAACAGAGGTAGTTAGTCGTACTTTGGGTTCACTGCTCCGAGCTACAGTAGGCAAGAATTTGGCTAATTGGGACATTTACCTACTAGTAGTCTAGTTTGCTTATAATTGAACCGTACATGATACCACCAAGCAGACTTCCTTCAAAGTAGTCTATGGATTCAATCCCGAGTTCCCCTCGACCATACCCCTATACCCGTACCCGTATAAGAGGACCCTAACGCCTTGACTAGAGCACAATCCCTTCAGCACATTTATGATAAGGTCACTCGGCACATTGACCATGTTGCTAGAAGAATGTGTGAAAAAACCAAAGGTTGGTCGACTAAATAATTTTAGCCGAGAGACTTGATATGGCTATACTTCAGCAAGGAGCAGTTCCTAAAAAGGAGGAACAAGTTATCTATAAGAGCGGAAGGACCTTTTAGAATCCTCCAGAAAATTAGTGACAACGCCTATAAGTTGGAGCTACCTAAGGACTATGGGGTTTTCTAACGCCTTTAATATTGTCGACCTCAATCCATACTACCTTGATAGAGGACTGAACAAATACCATTCGGATTTGATCCTAAATCCAAAACAACCTAAAGGGAATGATGGGAATCAAGCTACGGGACCCTTGAACTGCAGCCGAGCCCAAGGACTAGAAGGGTTGGTACGACGAATCTTTATGTTCCAATTAACCCCTACCGAGGCTGAGTACTTACTTGCTGAGTTATCTCTAATGCCGTGCCATATGATCGGCCTTTATTCTGTAGCATGTTGAGTTGACAATTACTCTCTATTGTCGAGTCACCTAATTACTCGGCATCATCTTTGCAGAGAAGTCGAGAGAGTCAATCTGGACTAATTAAGCCATCCCTGCTCAGACAAGCCCATCTGTCTGTACATTTTTGTTAGCATCTCCTAACGATCCTACCAATGCCGCATCGCCACGTATACAATATCACATGTAGAATCTATAGCACCAATGATTATTTTCCTTGTATATTCATTTTTGCCCCTTTGTAATATGTACATTACCTCTTTAGGAAATGCCCTTTTGTCTTTTCCCTTTTGGGCAAGTCGCCTTAGTTTGTGGGTATAAATACCCCTATACTTGTAGTTGTAAGATGATCAAATTACCTTCAATACACTTGAGTACTTTCTTCCTTATATAAACACTGCTTGTTTACTTGTTTACTTTCGGCATCACTCTTATCCTTTCCCTTAAGCAAGGTTAGGTGGTGAGTAATCTCATTGGACCAATTTATGCATCATATCGAATGGTGCCATGAGTCCTTAGAAGTTCCTTTGGTGCGTCATATTGTTTAGAACTGTTCATGGGTTTTTGCTTACTGCTCCATTCGTCTTTGTCACTCTTTTCGTACCTTTCCTTATTAGCCCTTTTTCGAGCTTTCTGCAAGCTTGGACCTATCTAACAACTGGCTTTGTCTATTCTTAGTTACGATTCACACCAAGAGCTATGCACCAGAAGGTTATAAAGTAATTGAGCCGAGCTACTATTAAGCTCGAAAAGTGAGGCCAAGGGTAGAAGAAGAGAGAATTTCAACCAAGTGAACTAGTTTGGATACATCTCAATAAGGAACGATTCACAAACATGAGGAAGAGTAAGTTATCTCCTAAAGCCGATAGACCTTTCAAAGTATTTGAAAAGATCAATCTTAATGCCTATAGGGTTGAACTACCTGAAGGATATGGAGTCTCGGATTCCTTCAACATTGCCGACCTCCAACCTTACACTCTCAAAGGTGAGCAACCTAGAGTTGAACCAGATTTGATCTCAAATCTCAAACAACTTGGAGGGGATGATAGGGATTGAGGATTGATCACGCGCTCTTGAACCCGAGTGTTAGCTTAGATAGTTCGTCAAGCTGTTCGAGGTGAGTTAAGCATTGAGGAGCAGTGCTTACCTCAATCTTACCTGTCAAGCTACTTCACTCTTCACACCATCTAAGGGACTGCTGATGCCATCAATTAACATACCAGGTCGACCTCTCCACAACACTAGTCTATGCACTAAACTAAGATGTAGCTAACCCTACAGTATTGAGATCGAACTAACAATTGTCAAGAGTTGAGCATCCGTGGCTAACCTTAATGTAAGTCAACCTTTGTCTAGTCCTAGTAATTAGAATTGCTAAACTGCCAACGCTGACCGGACCTAATCGAGGCCCAACCTTGCTCGGCTCACAATATTATTGAGACTACAGAATGAGCAGAATTATGTGCACGCTGTCCTTTTTGACAAAAGGATACCCTTGTAAGAAATCCTTTTCTATAATTTCCTATAACTTAAAACTTACCCTAATTAGGTATTATAAATACTTGCAAATTGTAATAGTTGTAAGATCAACATAGACAAAGAATACAATGAACTTTCTCAGTCTCTTAAGCTTAGTGTCCTTTTTGCTTACACTCGAGCTACTCTTATCTAGCTTATTGAGCGTGGACTAGTAGCGAGTGCCTCCCGACCATACTTATGTATCATATAAAGTATGACCTGAGCTCATATGAGGTGTTGGTGTGCCATGTCCATTGTCGGTGTACGAGAACCCCTGCTCATCCTTTGACTGCCATTTATCTTTCAAACTATATCGCGATCTAGACCTACCCCCTTGGTTACGTGCGATATTGGGCTTATGTATTCATCCATGAGTCCATATCAATCTTGTTCAAGTTTTCTTCTAGACTTGTGACTCTTGGGTTAGGTTTGGTTTGATTGATGTTTCCATTACCATGAGTTGACATTTTTGCTTTAGAATAAGTGAATATCGGACTTCTAACGGAGTTTGATCGCTTGGGCACTATCTTCAAAATCCTATAAAGACCCAAGTTTTAGACATTTTTGCGAATTAATTTTTTTTTTGTTTTTGCTATTTTGTTATTTTTTGTTGTTTTATCATTTTTTATTTTATTTTATTTGTGTTTAAAAGGAAACTTAAAAAAATGAGCAAAAGACTATTCAATCAATAAGGACTTTCATGAAGCTGCAAATTTATTAATAATCATAAAATCAAACCTATACAATGGAATAAAAAAAAAACTCCTAACTAGTCTTTCTAAAAAAAAAAAAAAAATCAAATCCTATATTTATAAAAGTTGACGAATCTAGCTAGGACGAGCTTCATCAACTTCTCTCATAAGTCTTTAAACTGTAACATCTCTTTCTCAAATCTTACTCCTTTAGAATTGGTTTTTTCCCAGCAACCTCCCATTCTCCATTTTTTAATTCTTTAATGATTCTTTTGCAATCTTGGAATTAGGCTTTAACTCTAGCCTGTATGGTGTCTCGGTAAGCTCACTCAATAGGTGAAAGGTATTCTAGCTCTGGCTCATGTCTGAATAAGTTTGGAGTTTCATATCGGATCTTTTTAACCTTCTTCAACTCATCATAGATAAAATATTTGGTAGCTCGATATTCGCCAACTTTTCCCTTCAAAGTTCCCGTGTTCACTACGTTCTTAACTTCCCTCTATTCCTATAGCTTCACAAGTTCTGTCAGTCATTGAATCAAAGTAGCGGTGGATAAATAAAGATCTTGATTTCAATGTAGCATCTTCCATGGAATCTTTGGATGCTATCTCTTGAAGTGGAACCAGTTGTCTAGTGACACAACCTAGGAAATATCCCATACAGCCCGTAATGCTAACGAGAGGGACCCTTGCAAAATCAATATACCCTAGAATAGCTTGAGTATAGTTACTCCACATAGCTATCCACATAAAATCCATTGGCTGCATCTTGCTTATGACTGATACTCATCCTTTAAACTAAGCTTCTTCTGGTACCATAAGGTAATGAGTAAAGTCGTCAATCAGATTCATATGTTCAGTCAGAGACACTCTAAGAAGATTACCTACATATCTCTATACGTGGTTGAGAAACCATATGATAAGGATTGTAGGGTTGGCCGTAAATTACTCATGCCCCTACTTCCTTAAATAAGTCAGTGTCCTGAATTGTTCTGCTAATAACGCCGATATATAGGATTTGCCAACTAAACATTGAATTACTAGCTCAACTACCCTATAATGGACTTGACTAAACTTAGAAGGGAATAATATTGTATCGAATACTACTACGATAAAGGCGTTTACCCTTTTCTCATCCTATGATTCATATCCCCTACAAAAAATACGATGATGTTTCTAATAAGCGTCTAGTCTTGAAAACCATTATACTAGTCTCAAGATATTGAGACATTTCTTGACTTTTGAGGATAGGAATGGCGCTAAGGTTGCCTTTTTGACTCATAGCAAAGTCATTAAAGCTTTTTCGAGTTGGACTCTAAGATCTGGGACCATTATGCCTGCTTTAAAAGGTAGAGCACTAAGCAATTAAGAGTATTCTTCCAAACTAGGCATCAACACATGTAGGCCAAACTTAAAAGCCGTAGATTTTAGATTCCAATAATAGATAAGGGCTTGAATTAGAGGCTAGTGAAACTGGATTCGCATAAGAGATATGATTGGCCCAATCTTCTTACGAATGTAGTCTTACTTTGTAGGTAGAAGCTGATTCAACCAATCTTTTAGTATAGCCTCGGGGAAAGAGTACTTATCTAGTTGGACCTCATGGATGGGCTCAGGATTGATACTACCCTAACTTTTCATATCTATATTACATGAAACATGAAATGAAGCGATTATTTACAATGAAGCTATTAAATTTACAATAAGGCTGTATATGATATTAATAATTTTGCAACTTCTTCAAATTTTCAAATTATGCAGCCTTTTACTCACTAAGAGACAATGTAAAAAAAATACATATAATACAAGAAATAAAAATATTCAAATAGAAACAAGCATTAAAAAAATAAAATAAAATATATAAAAAGATGCAGCATGCTATACATGCATATAATGCAATAGGGGTTGGTAATTAATTATAAGAAATATTATGAACCCATGGTTGAAGAGTACTCTTATATATAAGTGGATCCAAAATAAGATTTGAAAAAAAAAAAATAAAGCTTGTGAACACTTACATATAAGGGTTACTAATTTTTTTTTAATTTCCCCTTTTTTGAAAAAGAACACCAAATCGACCACGGATTAATTAGACTTTTCTTATAATTTGAAAATGACTACCCCTTTTTTAAAAAAGAATGATGCAAGAGGATAGGGTCAATGGGTCTCAAGCTCTATAGCTTCAAGAATTTCTAAAGAAAAATCTAATGGGCTATATCAAAGCTTGAGTAGGCTTACTTATCATCACCAATCGGTAGTAAAGACACCAACGACCTGAGGGTTACATAATGGTAGCCCGTCCTAAGTTCCTATGGTGGCCCAAGTCCTACCACATCTAAGCATACAAATGATTTCTAAATAAAACCCCCTCAAATCTCTAGTACGAGCCCATTTGGTTGATTTTTTTAAAGGCCTACATCACTAAAACCTAGTTAGTATAATTATATTACAATATAAACATAAAAAGGAAAAAAAAAAAAGAAAGCCCATTGATTAATTTTTATTTTTACATAGTTAGCCCACTAGGGTCCCTAGTGGAGTTGCCAATTCTGCTAAGCTCTATTTCATTTTCCTTAATTTATTTTATAATAAACTAAGCCTGCTTAATATAAATTACTCAGTATTAAATTAAGGAAAAACATTTTTTTTAAAAAAATTGGATTTGTTAACCAGTTAAATTGGTAATAAGTGAAATTAGGGTTTTTAGATGGGAAAACCCTAATTTAGCCACTACTTTGTAAATATTCTAAAAAAAATAATTTTTAGAAAATTAAATAAGAAAAACTAAGTTCGAGGGCTAACCTATTAAGATTAAGTCACCATGTAAAGATAAAAAAAAAAAAAAACTAATGGGCTTTATTTTTTATAATTTTTCTAAAAGTGCTAAGATATATACAAATATGTAAGAATGTAATTAAAATGAATTTTTTATGATTTTTTATTATAAATTTTGAAGAAAAAGAAAAAAAATTTATTTTTTTATACGGTTGCCTCGCAGATACTTACGTACTCGTTGGTTAAGATCAAACTAATATAGTTCTTAAGATTTAGTGGATAGATTTTTTTTAAAAGAAATCGAGCTAAATTTACGTTAGTTATCAAATTAATATTTGTAAAAAAATTCTAAAAAGATCTAATTTCGTGAATCTATTTAAAAATATACCTAACTAACTAAATGTTTTTGAAAACTCCAATTAAGATTTTTTTTCTAAAAAAAATCTACATATCAAAATTTAATTTTTTAAATTCTATACGCAAGATATACTAAGATATGTATTTTCTTCGAAGATATGAATCTCGAAGAAAAGATATATAACTTAAAAAAAAAAAAATACAATTTTGGGTTAAAAATGCAACTTAACTAAAATCTATAAAAAAATTTCAAATTATCTATAAAAAAAAAAAGCAAAATGGTATGACAATTATTAAATATATATATATATATATATATATATATAACTTGCACTAGAGAAAAAAAATTAGTAAAACAAATTGATTAACTAATAAAAATAAATAATTAATTAAAGAAAATAGTTTTTTATTATCTAAATAGGTCGAATCATATGTGATCGGCGTATCCGTGTTGATCATATCGTGATTGTCTAAGCTATGTAGATTGCCTAGTTACGTATATTGGTGGGCATGTATAGACAATGTATTGTTCAGCATGTATTGACATACGTAGATAGTGTACTGCTCAGCGTGGCGTACATGGATAGTGTACTACTGGTAGTATGTGAGGCAATGGACAGTGCAGCAATGCAGCGTATGAGGCAGTGCAACAATATATGGTGAGTGATCATGTTCGTGTGAGTGACAACTAGTATATGTTTGGGGCAATTGTGAGGACGTAGTATGTGATTGGGTTAATGTATGGAGTGTTGCTTTATGCTATGGCGTGGAGTGCTATTGGTAATGTAAAAATAATGTGGGTTAGTGACCATGTCAATGAGTGATTAGGTATGTATGATCAGGCGATTGTCTGAGGTAGAATGTTCGAGCGTGTATGTACAATAGTGCATTTTGTATAGCATGTAGCAGTGTGTTCGAGCTTGTATGTACAGCAAAAATAGCATTCATTATCTGAGATCAATAATTCTCTTTCATTAGCCAAGGGGGTATTTCTTATTATTAAGCTACTTAGAATTGTCTTACTTAGCTACAACAACTTGTAATGCACTTGGGAGGTAATGCTCTTTCCACTTTGCATTATATAAGCTTATCTTTTCATTGCACGCCCAGGAGTCCATGTTATTACCAATCGATAATGATGCTTGGGCTTGAGGTACTGCAAGTCGAGATGACAAGGCATTACTTAGGCTTGAAGCATGGAAGCCAAGATGTCAAGGTGTTGCCTAAGCTTAGGATATGGAAGATGAGATGTTAGGATATTGCTTGGGCTTAAGGCATGGAAGCCAATGAACCAAGGCATTGCTTGGGCTTGAAACTCAAGAGTTGAGTTGTTGTAGCATTGATGATATGGGAGTTTCATCTTTGGTACTCCCGTAGATAACTTAGCTTGTATTTCCTTCATATAAATGTCCAAGTTTTCTCTTATTGTAAAGGACGTCCTTAGAGCAGAGGCTATAGGCGTAGGTAATGGAGCAAGAGCAACATTGGGGTAAGAATTAGATCTACCCAAGGTTGAGATGGTGGGATTAGATGGAGGAGCAAACATGCATGAGAATGAAGAGCCACCTAATTGGACTCTTACATTCCCTATTATAAGGATCTGTTGTTGTGCTAGTTGTGGTAAGGGGGTTTTATCACCCCTTCCTTAATGAAAATCTTCCCCAGCAGATAGAGGATTAGCTAATTGAGTACAGGTAATAGTGCTTAGCTATGTCACTACTATAGGATTTGGCACAACCATACCTTATTGCACAACAATGGTGGTAATTGTCCTAGTGAGGATAGGTTGGAACATAGTCATGAACTAGTTTAAATCCCCAGTAGCTTCCTATATTGTTCACATTATTTGTGCGAGATTTAGAGGAGCCTCAAGTGCTGAATGGTCCTGGCTAGCATTCTTAGGTGGTGGGAGTGGATTTTCCTTGGTAAGCTTAACATTAGCATCAAGCTCTTAGGATGTGGTATCAAATGTGCCAGTTATTCTCTTCCTAAGAGGTGCCATGTCTCTACAATCACTCTTCCTAAATGGAGTCACCAAAATGTAGATGTAAAGGTTCTTATTAGAGCGGTTACGTGCTAGTTATCCGAATATCGTGTTACACGTGGCCTTAGAATAGTGAGTAGAGATGACACTTATAGGGTGATTGGAGAGAAAATGATGGGGAAGAGGAATAACTAATCTTGAAGTCTCAAATGCATAAGTGATAGGGAGCCTAGGATGTCAATCTTGTAGTTCTTAAGCAATTAAGATCGTTCTTTTGCCTAAATATTGTTTAATCTTAGAGAGTAGAGGTTTTACAGTAGAACACGGTTTCTCTTATCTTTGGAGTTGTTCTAAATGAGGAGGAATGACTGAGTATTCATAGGCTCTTTGGCTTGATGACATCCATTCAATCATCTCTGCAATTGATGGTTAAGATGGAATTTTACTCTTTCCATAATTGTTTAGAATAAGCTTACAAAGGGCCTAAGGCTAGTAGCCTTCCTCATGGTTAATGAGCCTACCTAAGAAAGGTTAAAGGTGGATAGCCTGGTTTAATGGTCTCTGTTTTGAGCTCACTAAGCCAAATCTCCCTGAGTTATCCTAAATATAAACTGGAATCCCTAAGCTTTATCACTTAACCTAATGAGTTGAGCTAAATAAATAATGGGTTTAGTCCATTAAATTAATGTAAAAATTTTAACTCTTTACACATATAAATAATAAGATAAACCATAAAAGCTCTTTACCCTTACTAGTAGTCATCTTCATTGTTGTAGGACATGTACAACAAAGAAAGAAGTGTTGGTGGTAGTCATCATCATAGGTCATCATAGAAGTTTCTTATGTTATGTTGCTAGAGTAGAGATGTAAAAATAGAGAAGAGATGGAGTGTAGATGTAGAGAGAGAGAGAGAGAGAGAATGTTGAGAAGAGAGAGCGAAGAGATAAGAGCATTAGGAGAAAGAATGAAGAGAGAGAGTAGGGGAGAGAGAATATAGACTTATAAGTCAACTATTATTGTAACTTGGTAATTGGAATATGGGAAAGTTGATGAAAAAATTAGAAAAGCTTTTAAACTATTGTTTAGATAAATTGAGTCAAATGTTAGAAGAGAGAGAGAGAGAAGAGATAAGAATTTAATAATTAAAAATAATTGTCTTACCTTATTTTATAATATGTGGATACAAATAATAGTTTTGTATCCTTACTACTCCTTTAATATATATAGATATAGATGAATGAGTATCCAAAATTTAAGAGATACCTTCAAAAGATTTCATGTTAAAATATATACTGATATGCTTCTTTTATATGTATATGTATATAGGACTTATGCTAATAGTGTTTTTGAAAGATTTTATGTGAATATATACATTTAATATAATGTATGTGTGTGTGTATATATATACATAAATATATATACACATACATATATTTGCTTTTGTTATTATAGTGTAAGTTTTGTTTACAAGCTTATCTATTCATATAAGTTAATTATATTTACAATTAAGAATTGTCTTTACTCATTATCCTACTTAAAAAAAATGGTACATCTACATTTAATAACATGTAATGAAATTTTTTCAAAGTGTATCTAATGTGTTTATTTAAGCATTTCCAACATGAGCTATAAAATAATTCCTACTCAATACAACCATTACTTCAAAAGGTTTTCGTAATTAACTATACAAGTAATGTTTTTTGTGTAAGTCTTACATTGTACATGGTGCAGTGACCCCTCGAAGACTTATCTATGTATATGTTGTAAATTATAGAATGTTTGTTGTCATACCTTAAAGAGGTAGAGTAGCAATAACCTCACTATATGAAACACTTTAAGACATAAACTGATGTCACAATTGTTATCATAAACTTAGTTCACATAAGGTGAACCCAACTCAATTGCTTTGAAACATCCAATTCTATATCTATTCGTTATAAACCTGTGTTGTAATGTAGAAGAATAATTGTAGAAAAATTAATCTATGACTAATTCTTTCTAAAATAATTGAGTTTTTTGTTGGTGATACTTAGTAAAATATTTCAAAGTTTATGAGTATTACAAAATTATATTTACATAGAAAAATAGTAAGTCTAAAACAAAAAATGTAAAAGTCTACAAATTTATATACTCAAAATACACATCAATAGTGGAAAACTAGAGGGCTACCTAAGGAGACCTTAATAGTTTTCTTAAAGGTTAGTGAAAGTGATATTTAGAATAGAGGTTTAGCTAGTTCTTCCTGATCTTCGCTCCTTAACCCTATTAACTAAACTTTTGGAATTAGGTGGTGAGCTTGTAAATTTACTTAGAATGTACGAAACAATTATGGGGGAATAAGCATCCTCTTCTCGTCTTGGCCCCTTATTACTGTAACATCTTGATCCCCCTAGCGTATTGTGTTTAGAGAATCTTCATACGGGACCAATATTATACCGCTACCTGTCTACCTCGTTTGACATTGTATTACTTTTTCCATTTTTTTCTTTTATCCTTTTTACCCTTTTTGCATATGCTAGGAATTTCCTTTTGTATATACTTTCTTGTAATTTATTTAATTGTAATGTTGTCTTAGGGACTTACTATAAATAGTCTCTTTTCCTTCTAAGCTGGAATCATCAAACTTTACACATAGACATTGAATATCCTGTTCTTGTGAGATAATTCTCTCTAAGTCCATTTTACCTACACTCTTATCTAATCTTACCGAGTAGCTTAGGATTAGTGGTGGGTAGACCTCGACATCAACTTATGTGTCATATCAAGTGAAGTGTCAAGCGGTGTTATGTTCATTGGTGTGTCATATCCTTTGAGTAGCTTCACATCAGTTACTCTAGTTCAATCGTAGAGCCATTCACTTTACTTTCTTTGATATCTCGAAGAACCCATTTTAGTTTAAATATACTACGGTAAGTCTTAGTGATAACTGAGCTCTTAGACATATCATATATTCCTTTGACCTTGACATCAACTTGTGCATCATATCAAGTGAAGTGTCAAGTCGTGTTTTATTCATTAGTATGTCATATCCTTCAAGCAGCTTCACGTCATTTACTCTAGTTCCATCGTAGACCCATTCACTCTACTTTTTTTGATATCTTGATAAACCTATTTTAGTTCAAATCCGTTATGATAAGTCCTAATGATAACTAAGTTTCTAGGTACATTATATTCTGACCCAACGACTACTTTAATTTTTACCACTAAACATATAATCCAACTTACCCTAAGCTCTAGAATGTCAATAAACCTACAAATGTAGCATGTAACAATCTCAGTATTGTAGATTAGTCATTACACTTCCTTGTCACATTTTCTACTTAGCTTTTAATTCATTAGAACTCCTAGAATTGAGCCATAAACTATCAAATACCCACTTAATCTTGAAAATTATCATCTTAAAATTCAAAATAACCTCCTTTAAGCTACTGCATGCAGATGGATGTAGGTTGTAAACATAATTTTGTAGAAGTTCATCAAGGTCCTTTTAGAAAAACCATTATCAATGCACTATTTTTGCAAAAGTGGAATTTCTTTTCCAAAATCTAACAACTCAATTTTGAAAATCTAACTACATGGCATCAAATTTTTCATTTTAGGAGTATACTCATAAAATTTCAAGTCTGAACAACATTGAATGGTTTTTCGAAAATGCGATCTAAAATCATTGTATAGGATGTTTTTCTTAAGGAATGTATATTAACACTCAAAATTTTAAAAATCTAGTTTAAGAATTGAATTCTTCATGTAAAAAACCTTAGGAAAACTAAGTTTCAAAATTTTTAGAGTTCAATTGCTATTTTTTCCAAATATTAGTTAAAAATGAGGAAATGAGCATTCACTGGAAACTAATACCTCCTACCACCATGGTGGGGAGTGGGTGTGTCAGCCACCACTAGTAGTGGCCACTCCTTCAAACGTTGATCCTCCTTCACTTCCAATTGTTGATCTTCCTTGAAAACTCCTCAATCTGCTTATTTTACACTATATTCTCCTAAATTTTCCTTTCTCGCTTTCTCTCTCCATTTCTCTCTCTTCTTGGATTTTTATGAATTACTAAATGAACAAAATTTTTGTTATGAAGAGACTTAATATTTTTATAAGACAGTTTAGGAAGGTTTTGGAATTTTCTACCTTTGTTTCATGCACTTCCTACATGGCATTCCACTTTCTTAAGCCAAATCCCAATTAAGTTCTTAATTTACTACACCTCAGGGAGCATTTTTCTGATTTCTAAGCATTTTCTACTAGTTTTCCATATTTTTATTTATTTATTTAGTGAATCTTGCACATTTTTTTGGGTATTTTTAATAATTATGGGCACATATAATTATATAATAATTATATTTGATACATATACATGTTTTTTTACATATTATTTTATATACATTAATAGTTTTATTACTCTTATAATTTATCTTTAAGGGTTCGCTAACTATTGATACCTAATTTGTACTGTTTCCAAATGCATATAACAATGTAGTAAAATTTCCAAATGAATTCAAAGTTCACAAGTCTCTTTGAATAATATGATTAAACTTTTTGTAAGTTTCTCGCCTAATTAGGTTGCCTTTCTAAACCCCTTAAATCAATTGCTCGAAACCTAGTTGTATAAATACAAGGCTTACATTTCCACCCCTCTTCAGAAAAGTTTCATCCTCGAAACTACTGCATCTGAAGTTACTATTAAGGTATTTGGGTCATTTTGAAATATTTCATTTTATTCATCACTTATAATGTTGCAACTTACTTTCATTCTTACTTTTTGAGGTAACTCCCACTTAAGTTTTTGAACTGACTCTTGATAATTATCTTGTGTTGTACTCCTTTCCATTCTCATTTCCTAGTTTACCAGTGCTCTGAATTTACTCAAACATTGCACAATTAGTTACTATGGGAGTTAACCAATATTCTTAGCATCTTTTCATGTGTCTCTTTTTTTCCTTATTCTATAACTTTTGAACCAGGTTGTTCAATATTGATGAGGCTCTCCTTATTTTCCGTCTTTTACTAACTCTAGTAGATATAAGTTTACTCTATAGAAGATCACTTTCTTAGAAATTATTTTATAGTGTTTGTCTAATTTCATGAATTTAAAAGTAACAAAGTTCATCGCTTAGTTTGTTAGATTAAAGAAGTTACCCTTATTCAATATTTAAGATTGAGAAATTAGTTGAATAGACCTTAGAACAAGTTACTTTCTAAATAAATTCTTAAATTAATTTAGAAGTTTAGAGAATCTTAAGTTTCCAATATGAGGAAATTTTCTTATTCAATTTCTACATAGGTTTATGGTAGAAGGATTATTGCTCACCGAATTTTGTTTACCCTAAGTATTATCCAAATTTATTTAGCTATTTAGATTATACCTAATCTTGGTGTTCATGATGGGTCTCAAGTCTGTTATCTCGGTATTATAATATATTGTCAAATTGATTAGTTCTTCATCACAAAGTCTTATTGACATTGCTAAAGTATAGTTTTGTTAGGTAAATATCCATCTATTCTTTATCTTCGTGTTGTAGCATAATATTTAATTAGTAATTATCGCTATTTGTTAATCAACTATATCCTTATACTACGAGTCTCTTATTTATTTAACTCCTATGAGGAATATTCAATTCGTTTTGTTACTTTGATTTTTTTTTTCAATCATTATGCATCTAATGAATTATTATTTAGATTAATATACTCAAATTCTTTTATTCTTTTCATTATGTCTATTACATTTTGAATCATTTGATTAAGAAATCCTCTTATACTATCCCTTATATCTAGTGTCCACAAAGTTTCCTACTCTAGCTATTGTATCATCACATTAACATTTACCTAACTACTACCTAACAATCTATTATCTATCCTATCTCCTATCTTATATTTCATCATATGAAATCCATTCATTTAATAATTTACTTTATATCACGATTTCTATGGCAACTTTTTCCTCAACCAAGTACTATGTTCTCCCTAGAGTCATTCATATCTAGATTGTTTCTTTTATGCTTATTAAGTTTGATTAATTCTTATCTCATTTGTGCTTCTTGTTCTATGATTATTGTGCCTTCACTTTAATCATAAATTTTTTATTTTGTATCATAAACACAAATGTCAACAATAACAAGTTTGGCAAATCTTGACCTCTATCTATCTTGAGTTAAATGAGATAGTTGGTGACTCAAATGAGCGAGACTTGACATGACTTGATGAAAACAAATATGACTTTTTACCAAGTGTCGAAAACACCCATGATTGACTTGAACTTAGGAGAACATGACATGACGTGAACAGAACAAAAATAGAAGACTTAGTTACGGAGACTTGTAGACCATTGATTTCCAATCCTCTTATGTTTACTTAGATGCTAATGAATGTATGGGGAGTATTATCTTATAATGTTTTAATTATAGCTCATGTTACCATCATAGTTCTTCTCTTCCCATAGTGTAGTTGGATGGAGATTATAGATTTACCTTGTATTTATTTCTTTTCATGTTAGTTTCTCACCATAAAGAATAAAGTTAGTCAAATGATTATTTGGTAATCCTTTCATTACTATCTTTTAATGTAATAACTTAATGCATTTATTTCTTACCTATCCTTGAGTGGTCATAAAAGTTAGTTGACCTAGTTTAATGTTTAATACCTTGGGTTGGAGTTTGTATTTTATTCAAAAGTTGTTAATTTCTAACATCCTAATCAAAACATATTATGGTAACTCTAGGTTCATAACTAATTGATATGGTAGTTTTCTCCTACAATTATTTTCTAGAGTTGGTTATCGGTTTCCTTCTCAGTTAAGATTGCTACATCATGGAATTTGAGGGTCTACTTTTAGTATGTATCATGAAATAATTATTGAATTGATGGTGTGACTAAGGTATTAAGTAGGTTAATATAGGATCTTTTCTTAGTTTAATTTTTTTTTTTTCAAAGTAGGGGGTGTTATTTGTAATTTCATTCTAGGTTATTTTCTATGTATACTTACATACTCTTCTTATACTAGTCCCAAGTTAAATTTTGAATTCATTACATAAAGAGACATCATCCTACTCATATAGTGCTTTATAAGAATAACATCATATCCTTATATATCCAATATTAATAATGTGTCCCTTATCATGCATCATACAAATTCTTTACAGTTTACTCATAGTAGATTTGTATTGATTATACTTATTATGTAAGTTAAGAGGAACAAATTTAATTTACATAATTCCATACTTAGATTACATATAACAAAATAATTATATCATAAAGGAATACATTTAATCCACTTATGTTCAGTGTCATATTTAATTCTTAGATACATCAAATCTGTTATAACTTAGTCTTATGAAGCTAGTAAACTTACCTATATAGTCATTTTGTGCTAAAAGTCAAAATATACGATAGATCATCAAAGTATCTCAAGAGATCAAATAAGTCACAGTAAATTAGAAGAATTCCTAACTTTTAGTCATATTAAAACTATTAAGCTTATCATGTTAAACAACAATTATGCATTATCAAGCTTTTTACCCCAAATTTATCTACTTCATAACACTAACCATACAATCACCATAATCAATTTACATTGCCCTTTCCTTGTTAAAATCCAATTCATTTCCCTTTTAAACTTTTCGCTTTACTTTTAGCTTCCTATTCTACATCTAGTGGTATACTCTTGAAAGTTGCTGGAATATACCTAACTTTATGTATTTCTTCCCTAACATCTGCAGCATTATTATTCATAGTGAGTCATTCATCTAAATTTACCTTCCAACTTTCTAATTTAGGTTCTATCTTACCTTCTAACTCAACTTTACACTTTATAATGTTAATAAATTTCTTTATTTTGGTTTACAATCTAACATTTTCCCTTCAAAGTAGTTAATACTAAACTTCAAATACTCATTTCAACTCAAATTAAGATAACCAAGTCAAAATTTTTCTACTCAATTTTGTATACTTTAGACTATTTCAATTTAGCCATCATTTCCAACCATTTTCATTTTAATTCAGTTCATCTAGCAATTATTGATAACTTACACTATTTATATACCTGTAATGTTAATTAACCAACCTTTTTGTTTATTGATATACTTATACTGCTACAAGCATTTTAACATATACAACATATATGTATACATAATCAACATACCTATCATATAAGTTTCATAAGTATACTATATACTTATACATTATAATGTATTTTAGTACAACACTTGTTATTCTCATATATATACATATATATTTTAATAACAATCTTCAGATGTATATGTTTTATAATCATTCTAAACATAAGTCTATGTACTTATCTTTTAGGATTATAACCTAACACTTAATAACTTAAAACATATATTCAACTTGTAGACAAATTTTAGAAGGGTCTCAATTAACCATTTCTATACTTCATTCCTATAAGGAGATATACACCTTTTCTATAATATTCCTGAGAAAAGTTATATTAAAGCATAAATTTCTTGTATAGCTTGTTAACTAACCCTGTTCATATGTCATTTATATTTTGGAAAGGATATAGCACTCAAATAATTTCGAAGAAAGATTAGTTCTTATTTAAGAAATCTTATGATTTAGTGTTTCTAATTTATGGTAGTGACAATAGCAGGTTATATATAATTTCTAAAGAATCTTAAGTTGGATTATCAATTTTACATTTTAAGTATAGACAAAATATGAATTAGGTGCTATTACCCATAGAAAACATGCCATCATCTTAATATCCTTAACACTTTTTTATATTATTAATAATTGTCACACAATGTACTTTATTCCCATCAAATCATCATTATCGAGAACCCTTATTTAAAGATTACTGTGATTTCCTTCAACTATTTAGTCCCACTTATCTATCTCATACTTGTTTGCTTAACTTCTTAAGTCAAATTCTACAACACTTCTCAATTAGATCATGCCTTATGAATTATCTCAAGCTCAACCCCCTACATCAATTTTCTGACCGAAGTTCTATATATTTAGTTATTTCATGTTTTCATCTGCTCGACGTTCTAACTCATATTTTGGCCCGCATAAGATACTTCTTAAATCACCAGATCACCTGATTTCAACTTCAACTCCCCTATTTCCATACTTCACTAGAATAGTTCAATATCTCAATACTCATTTTCAACCATGATATTACTCATGAAAATCAAACTACTCAATAAATCTTCCATTTTAACCATCTCCAACATATTACTTCCATGTTAAACCAAAGTTACCCAGAATCTAACTTCATAAACAAAAAGTAACATAGTCTTTACACAATTAATTTAGGGGACATTTCTAGGAATGTAGGTGATAGACCTATGAGCACATAATTCACACTCATTGGTTTGGTCTATCTAAACCTTCCTTCTTCCTTTCCAACATTGCCTAACTAGTTAACTCCATTGACAACCTTAGAATTTACATTCCATATTCCATAAGTGGTTCTTTTCCGTTCTAATGAGAATCCAGTCAAGCTAATATGGATTCAACCTTATAACTCTATAAGTTTACTAGCTAATAGTTATCATCTTCTATATTTCAAAAGTGATATTAACGCATCTTATCCTTTTATGATATATAGATAGTAATTATAAACCTATAGTCTAAATCTTTTATGACCCATACATACCTTACTTTCAATGTTTGCCTATAATGTCTAGTTGATTTATTTGTGACGCTTCAAAACAAATTCTTAAGAATCACACTTTAAGCGAGTTCTTAAGAATGATACTCTGATACCAATTGAGAGCTGTTATGCCCTAAAGAAGTGGAGTCTCATCAACCCCATCATATGATCCATTTTAAGATAGAAACTGACCTCACAGTTACTATCATGAACCTAATTCACATAAAGTGAACCCAACTTAACCACTTTGAAGTATTTAATTCTGTATCTACCTATTATAAACCTGTAGTGCAATCTACAATAATGATTTTGGAAAAATGAATTTATAACTAATTCTTTCCAAAAGAATTGAGTTTTTTGTTGGTGATACTCGGTAAAATATTTCAAAGTTGATAAGTATAACAAAATTATATTTACATAGAAAAAATAATAAGCCCAAAACCAAAAGTGCAAAAGTCCATAGGTTTATATACTCAAAATATATATCAATAGCAGAAAACTAGAGGGCTACCTAAGGAGACCTTATTAGTTTTTCTAAAGATTAGTGAAAATGATATTCAAAATAGAGGTTTGGCCAATTCTTCTTCATCCTCACTCCCTAACGCTATTTTCTATACTTCTAGAATTAGGTAGTGAGCTTATAAATTTACGTGGAACTTACAAAATAACTATAAGGGAATGAGTAACAACTTACTCAGTAAGTGAGATGGAGACAAACATATGAATTTAGCACATCATAAGTAGGGTTTTCAACCAAGTTAGTTAGGTGCATTGCATGTACAGGTAAATGTCATCATATAACGTTATCTAGTTTATCATAAGATTAAAGAAATTTCACCCACTTTAATCTGAATTAAGGGGTTTGACATTGTACACATGTAAATTGGAGTCCAAACTGGAGCTTATGTAATGGAGAACACCCTTCACCCGAAATAACATTTGAACTATGACCCCCAACTTTATTGTGACCCCTCTCTTTTCAATTAATTTAACTAAGGATAGAAAAAAGGACTATTTTAACTATTCTCATTGAAGGGGTTCATGTTTGGTCCAAGAATTCTAACCATCACCCCTAGTAGTTTATGATGCATGTCAGGTTAGAAGTTAGGCTGAGTTTAAGTTAATTCATTTTTAGGATGATTAATCAATTTAAGCAATTCAAACAATAACATAATACACCAAAACAACTACAGCAAGAAGCTTAACTCCTACAACAGCAACAAGGTAATACTTTAGTACATGTGTAGCGTATACATAAGCAGCTAAATTGCAACCACATGCTAAAGGCATACCGAAGCCTCTAAGTACTATAAGATAATACTCCAAAATGCGGTAAAGCATTGATCCCACTTACCTAAGTATTGATGCTCATTATCTTCATATGTTACTCTCATCTTCCTCTATTTATCTCTAAAATTTAGTGTAACTCCTTTAGTTTCTCACCCAACATATAACATAAGAGTTTCTTTTAACATTTAAGCATGTTTTTCAGTTGAGTTAAATGAATTTTCCAGAGTATTTATTAGGTATTAGTTAAGTAGTGTAAGTCTTAACCAAGGTTTTGATCTGGTATTTTAGCATAGGTGGCTATGTCGTAAGTTTATAACTTTGGTTTTAACTCTAGTAAATTTTTAGAGGTTTTAGGTAGGCAAAATTTTGACCAACTCTTAAGCTTTGGCTAACCTAATATTAAGTTCCAATCTATCTTTTGACCAAACCTCTAACTACTCCTATGAGCATACACATTAAGCTTCTTCCAACAGGATACTTTCTGATCGAGTTTCTGACTTATGTTGGACCTAGCATTCTAACATAGGTTATTACCCAAGAAGGTTTTAACTTATGTCTAGACTCTAAAAAGGGTATAGAGTCCAAATATAAACCACCTTTTGACCTAAATCCAATTTTAGTGTACTCAAAATATTCAACACTATGTTACCTTCTAAGCTAGTTTGTGACAGAGTTTCTAACCCAATGGCTACTTCTACTTTTTACTACTTAACATATAATCCAACTTACTAAGAGTTTAAAAACTTTAGTAAACCTGCAAATATAGCACGTAACGATCTCAGTATTGTAGATTACCCATTACACTTCCTTATCACATTTTCAACTTAGTTTTTAACTCATTAGAACTCCTAGAATTGAGTCATAAACTATTAAATACTCACTTATTCTTGAAAATCATTATCTTAAAACACAAAGTAACCTCCTTTGAGCTACTTCATGTGGATGGATATGGGTTGTAAACATGATTTCATAAAAGTTCATGAAGCTCCTTTTAGAAAAACCATCATCAGCACATTGTTACCGCAAAAGCGGAATTTTTTTGCATATCCAACAATTCAATTTTGAAAATCTAATCACATAGCATCAAAATATAATATCTTAGGAGTATACTCATAAAATTTCAAGTTGAAACAACACTAGATGGTTTTTCAAAAATGCAATTTAAAATCATTGCACAAAACTTTTTCTTAAGGACCCTATAATAGTACTCAAAATTTGGAAAATCTAGTTTGAGATTTGAATTCCTCATGCAAAAATACTTAGGAAAACCAAGTTTCAAAATTTTTTAAGTTCAATTGCTATTTTTTCGAAATTTTAGTTACAAACGAGGAAACGAATACTCACCAGAAACTAAGAGCTTCGGCTACCTTAGAGCAAACGAGGTGTGTCAGCTATGACCAGTGATGGCCTCTCCTTCAAACGATGGTTCTCCTTCACTTCTAGTTGTTGATCTTCCTTGAAAACTCCTCAACCCCCTTATTTTAACTATATTCTCCCAAATTTTCCTTTCTACTTTCTCTCTCCATTTCTCTCTCCTAGGATTTTTCTAAACAATAAAATGAACCAAACTTACATCATGAAGAAACCTAATATTTTTATAAGATAGTTTAGGAGGGTTTTGGAATTTTTTCAACCTTTATTTCATGCATTTCCTACATAGAATAGGTGTTCCCACATGGCATTCTAGTTTCTTGAGCTAAATCCCAACTAAGTTCTTAATTTGCCACACCTTAAGGAGTGTTTTTTACCAAGAATTTTTCTACAAATTTTCTATATTTTTATTTATTTATTTAGTGAATCTTGTGCATTTTTGGGTATTTTTAATAATTACGGGTATATATAATTATATATTAATTATATCTAATATATATACATGTCTTTTACATATTATTTTATATAAATTAATAATTTTATTACTCTTATAATTTTTCTCTAAGGGTTTACTAACTATTGATATCCAATTTACATGTTTCTAAAATGTATGTAACTGTTGATAGTTGGACTTCATCCTTTGAATTCATTTGGCTATTTAACTGATGAGAAGCTAATTAACTCTATTTACAGCAAATGTCGATTAAGATAGTTTTGTATCTGGTTTAAACTTAGGAAAAGTGGCATGAATGGTTATCATTTGGTATGGTTCCGTTACATAACCACCCCTTATTCTGATATCTCAAGCATGTACTTAATTATAAGGTCTTCATGTGTCTTATGATCAATGATTAATTGTTGCTGCAGACACCCGGCATTTTCCTATAAATACAAAGAAGAAGCATTGTAAGAACTCTTTGACACGATCCTTAACTATCCATTTTTCTTCTCTCAAACACACTTATTGACTTAGGCATTGGAGTAGTTATACTAAACTAATCCTGGTACCACTTAGTTTTCTATGTTTTTACAGGAGCAAGATTTCATCCTAAAATCACCTAACAACATTTTGGTGTCATTTGTTTTTCACTTACATACCTACATGGCAAAGGCTAAGATGACCAAAGTGGGGAGAAGTAGACATACTAACAAACAACGTTTGGTTAAACTAAAGCAACTTTGCCTAAACTTAGCTTAGGAAAACCAAGAACTTATCAAAAAACATAATGAGATCCTTAATCTTATCCATAGAGATATCTACCTAGATGAAAACCAAGAACATGGCAATAGTAATGCTGATAATAGCAGAGATTCAATCAACTCTTTTAAAATACCAAGAAAGCAGGCTAAAGTTATATTGGGACCTTCGGCCCCTACTTTTAAGAAAAATGATAAGCGAAAACAACCACAGTAAGTGCATCATGCCAGATCCTCACATGTTAGCACCCTTGCTACGATGAGTAAGCAATTCTAAATAAAGAAAAGCCCTTTCATCCTTGAGATTTTGGATGAAATTATCCCATAACACATTAAGTTGCCACAATTTAAAACATATGATGGAACAAGAGATCTTGAGGATCATCTCGAGTACTATTACATCTTGGCTGAATTGCATGGCTTGTGATATAAATTCATGGATGAACGCACGAATCCAATATCACGCGTGACTAAGGGGTAGGTCTAGATCACAAGATGGCTCAAAAAATAAATGGAAGTCGAAGGTTTAGCAATCCCGTATACTAACTCTACAAATATGACATACCGTAAAACCATATATGGATCTAAGCTAGTATTCGATATGACACATGAACACTAGACCTAGGGTTGCTCACCACAATCCTTGCTAAAGGGATTGATAAGAGCAATTAGAAGAGAACCTTCTAAGAGAAAAGATTGAAGGGTTTGTGGATGAACACATGAACCCAATAAAATGACTAAAAGGATGCCCTAGTGGCATTCCCATAAATACAAAATAAACATGAGAGTAATTTAGAAATAATACAAGAAATAGAAATCTAAATAACATAAGAAAAATAGATAGCTGAATGAGATTTCCAAGTGAGGAGCTAACATTTGGTATCAATGAGCTATTAAGAATCCTAGAACTTTGATTTGGGTGGGCTTGAGTTTCTAGACAACTTAACATGGTCGATGCTAACCTGTCTTATCGAACCGACCTAATAAAGTAGAGCTAACTTGTTAATCGATCGACCCTAGTCGACCTATTTTGAGTTAACCTAGCAAAGCCAAGCTAACTTGATAAGCTCGAGTTGTTCGAACATAGCTAAGTCAACTTAGCATAGTCATATAGACCCAACATATTGAACAGCCCTAGCATTACTGAGTAGATATGGAATAGCCAAGTAGTCTTGATATGATCAAATAGTTCTAGGCTGGCTGAGCAGACTTGGTAAAGCATAACAAACTCAGCAAAGTAGAGCAAACTAGAAAGATTGGACAGTCTTGTAGAACGAAGCGAGTTAATAGCATAGGGGAAGCTAGTAGAAGGGGATTGACCTATTTAGGCTAAAGTAGAGTAAACCGAACTGGAGTAAGACAGGGTGGACCTAGTATAGCAAGGAAGACTTAACGAAATAAGGTACAACTAGTAAGCCAAGATAGAACTTGTAGAGGAGGGTAGGTCTTCCAATATTGATAAAGTTCATAGATAGGCTTGTATGAGAGCTTGGTTAGGGTAGAGTAAGGTATACTCAACATGATAGGGCAAACCAAACAAAGTAGGGTAGGGCGTCTAGCATTGATAGAGCTTATAAAGAGATTTTTCCATTGTGAGGAGCTCACGAACAGACCTCCCATAGAGCTTGAAACTTGGCATGTTGTTGGGTTAGTACCTTAAATCTTATCAACTTAAGCGATGCCATGGCTTGCTAAGCCTTTCCCTTAAATTTGCGAAATGTGGTTAGTACATGGTTCAAACAATTGAAGTCGAATACAATTTCATGTTTTGAGGATCTAGCAGAAGTGTTTCTTCAATACTTCCTCGTAAGCAAGCTTACTATTAAGGATTCTTTTATCCTTAATACAATAAATAAAAAATGAGATGAATCTATCAAGGACTATCTGCCTAGGTTCATGGTTGAGATGGTCTAGATTCCAAAGTTAGATATAAGTGTTGCTCTCAATGCAATTATTGATGGTGTAAAGCCTTATGGAAACTTTTTCAAATCTCTCACCAAAAATAAGTCGAAAACTTTTGCAAAGTTCAAAGCCAAAGCAACATCTTACATTCGATAGGAAGACGACATTAAGGCTTGTTGAGAAGCCGATTAGAATAGAGGAGATAGGAAAGGTGGCAAAAAGAGGAGTATGAAAGATTAACCTAGAATTGATGATGATTAGTATCCTAAAGCTAAGAAAAAGAGGCTACACAACTTGACATATTCAATCCATACGCCACTTAATCCTCCAATAGCAGACATATTTATGGAAGTGTGCGACTAAAGAGGCATTTTGCAATGGTCGGATTGAATGAGACGAAATCCCTTGAGATGAAATTCAAATAAATATTGCAATTTTCATTGCGATAGAGGTTATAATACTGACGAGTGTATCCAACTCAAAAATGTGATTAAGGATGAGATTTAGCAAAGGTATCTGAGTAAGTTTCTTGCTCACGATGTCGACAGCATAGAATGACCGACTCAAAGAAGACAAGATGAGTAAGAGAATGTCACGTAGCCTTCTTAAGTCGTGAAAGATACGAGGGACGGATGCAGTAGTAGAGCACCGAATGGTATAATAAATACTATTGTTGGTAGACCTTCTACCTTAAGCTAGCCTAGTTTCTCGGGCTTAACCAATGCCATACATTATTTTTTTTAATGTGTAGGGTAAAAAGGTCAAGGTAGACAATTTAATATCTTTCTCAAAAGAGGATTTCGAAGGCATTCAAAGACCCTACGATGATGTACTAGTAATTAGTGTAGAATTGCTAACTTTAAGGTCAAAAAAATTTTGATTGACAATAAAAGTTTGGTAAACATCATTTTTTTAGCATGCTTTCAATCAAATGAGGTTGAAAATCAAGCCACAACTAAGATCATTTGATTATAATCTATATGCTTTCAATAATCAAGCTGTTCAAGTTAGTGGAGTGATCACTCTTTTGATCCAGATTGGAGACAATGAACATATTGCGGAAGATAAAGTAAATTTCCTTGTAGTCAAGTATTGGTCCCCATATAATATGATAATGGGATGGCTATGTCAACATTTATTCAGCATGGTCCCTTCCACTATGCATCTTAAAGCCAAATTTCCCACTCTTACTATAGTTGGTGTGTGTAAAGGGGACCAACAATTGGTGACATCCTTGTATATAAGGGCGCTATGCTGAGAAGAAATCTTTCAAATTGAAACCTGTCTAAAACAAGAAAACAGTCAGCATAGAGAATGTTAAGGAGGAAATTGAAGAGATTCCATTAGGAAATGATCTTATGAGGACAATAAGGATAGGGAAATCTTTACCAGCAAACATTCGCCAAAGTTTAATCAACTTTTTGCAAGATAATACTGATGTATTCGTGTGGTCTCCCTTAGATATGCCGAGTATCCCTAAAGATGTCATGGTTTACAAGCTTCAAATCGATCTAAATGCAAAGGTGATTCAACAGAGGAAATGACATTTCGCCTTTAAGAGGTAGGTAGCCATAGAAGAAGAAGTCTAGAAACTCCTAAAGGTAAGATTTATTAGGGAAGAGTCTTATCCGACTTGGTTAGCCAACTATATATTAGTCAAGAAGTCTAACAGCAAGTAGCGTATGTGCATAAACTTCACAAATCTAAGTAAAGCCTGACCCAAAGATTGCTTTCTCTTCCCAGGAATAAATCAGATGATTAACTCAACTATTGAGTATGCCTTACTCTCTTTCATGAATGCATTTTCCGGCTACAGTCAAATTAAAATGGATTAGGAAGATGAAGTTCACAAGTCATTCATCGCTAACTTTAGAATCTACTATTATACGGTGATGCCCTTTGGGTTAAAAAACGCTAACACAACTTATCAATGACTTGTCACCATGATGTTCAAGCCTTAAATTCATTGGAACATCGAAGTGAATGTTGACGATATGATTGTTGAAAGCATGTTAGAGAATTGGCATCTCGTCGATCTTGAGGAGACATTCAACATTGTAAAGAGATACAATATGAAACTAAATTCGTAGAAGTACTTTTTTGGTGCTACTTTAGGAAAGTTTTTAAGACACATGGTTACTCGACACGGCATTGAAGTAAATTTGAGAAAGATTGATGAAATTAGAAACATGAAGTCTCCCCATACTATCAAGGATGTTTAAGAGCTGACTAGTAGATATTTGCCTTTAACAAGTTCGTGTCGATAAGTGTGGACTAGTGCATGGAATTCTTTAAAATTTTAAAGAATTTGAAAGATTTCAAATGGACAGATGAGTGCAAATGAGCATTCGACAAGCTTAAAGAATTTCTTATGTCATTATCAATACTCTCGATACCTATTTAAGAAGAAAATTTATATTTATATCCATTAATCAGTACTCGAGCACTTTCCTCTATATTGGTTCGAATCAAAGGCAAGGAGAATCAACCAATTTATTATGTAAGTAATGTTCTACAAGGATTGGAACACCGATATACAAAAACTGAGAAATTTGTGTTAGTAGTGGTTCTCTCGGTAAGGAAGTTGAAACCATACTTTGAGGCTCATCAAATTGTAGTCCTTACTAATTAGCCTTTACAGTAAGCTTTACAATAGCTAGATTCTTCGAGAAGGATGATGAAGTATGCCTTAGAGCTAAGTGCCTATGGCGTACAATACAAACCCAAAATGGCACTAAAAACTCAAGTATTGGCGGATTTTCTAACCGAGTTCATAGGTGAAGAGGATATCATAGAAATTGCCGAGAAGTCGATATGGAATCTTTATGTTAATGGTTCTTCAACTAAAGAGGGAAGTAGTGCTGGTCTTATTCTACAAAGACCCCATAATGTTAAGGTTAATTATGCTTTGAAGTTTGAATTTCCAGCTAGCAACAACGAAGTAGAATATGAAGCCTTAATAACTGGGCTTAAATTGGCAAAGGAAGTTAGTGCCAAGAAAATTGAAGTTTTTTCCAATTCAGAACTTGTTGTGAATCAAGTCAAAGGGAGTTATGTGGGAAAATAGGAAGTAATGAGCAAGCAGGTATTCATAGTGTGAACGCTCATGGAGAAATTTCTATCCTTTTCAATCTAAAAGATACTAAGGAATAGGAACATTACAATTGACAAGTTGTTAAAGTTGGCCACTATGGCACTCCCTGATTTAAATGGAAAGCTCTTTGTCGAGTTTCTCTCACATAAGAGCTTATAAGTTGTTTAGCAAAGCTATAAACTAGCTTTTTGCTCAAAGGAGAGGTCCTAAATGGACCTAATCATAGATTATCTAAAGGACAGTATCCTCCCAGACGACATAAAAGAGGCTTGATGATTGATTTATCAAGTTGCAAATTACATGCTAATAGATGATCTGTTGTACAAATGTAATGTTTCCTAACCTTATCTTTGATGCTTTCCTCCGAAAGATACACAACGAGTATTATTAGAACTATACGGTAGTGTATGTAGCAACCATGTGAAGGGACAAACATTGTATATCTATGCTTTGTGACTCGACTATTATTGGCTAATAATGAACGATGATGCAAGAACTTATGTTCGATAGTATCTACAATGCTAGAAGCATGAGGTGCTGAGTCATGCGCTTTCTACTAAACTATACAGCTTAACTAGTCCTTAGCTCTTTGCTTAATAGGGGTAAGACATGCTCAAACCGCTTCCAAAGACTATAGCCCAGCGATAATTCGACATTATTGCCGTAGATTATTTTATCAAGTGGGTAGAGGCTGAGGCATTAGCATGAATCACCAAATAGAAGGTAGAGGCTTTTGTTTTCAACTTCATTATATCAAGATTCAGGATTCCATTTATGATAATCATAGATAACGAACCATAATTTGATAATGAAAAATTTTGGGCATTTTGTGAGAAATACAACATTCGTTTAAATTACATGTCTATGGCACATCCTCATACCATTGGGTAAGTGGAAGTTGTTAACAAGATCATCTTACATGGCTTGAAGAGAAAAGTTAATCAAGTTAAACACAAGTGGGCTAACGGATTGCCAAATGTTGTGTAAGGATATCGGATTACCCATATGATTGCGATAGGGGAAACGCCGTTAAGATTGGCATATGGTATTGAAGCAGTACTGTTGATTGAATTAGATTTGCCTAATCTACGCATGTAAAATTTTGACGTGATGACCAACAAAGTCGATCAGATGGCTAATTTAGATACCATTGAAGAGATAAGAGATGTCGCAAGAACGAGAGTTGCAATATACCAACATAAAGTAGCCAGGTATTATAATCAAAAGGTGAAACACAAGGTGTTTTGGCTTAGAGATCTGGTTTGTAAGAAATTAGAGGCAACTGGCATGTAAGATAAACAAGGGAAACTCAGTACAAATTGGGAGGATCTTGTTAAGATCTAAGAAGTCATAGGTGAAGGAGCCTATCGATTAGAGAGGTTAGATGGAACAATTATCCCTTGCGCATGGAATGTTGAAAATTTAAAGCTTTATTTTAATTAAGCCCTTTGATGTCATGAATTATTTCCACTTGTTTTGTAAGGTTATAGCCAAATTCATGTTTCAAATGTGAATGCTCTTTCTAAGTTTCAATGTTAACTTGTTTTTATTCCTAATTATTTCATGATTAATGGATTTTATTAAGTTCAAGCTATACATCGAACGAACTAGTATTTAATGAGTTCGAACTTATAGTGGTTAGCGAGCTTTATAACCTAGCCAAAAGAACAAATAATGAATTTGTTATTTATAAGCGATCTCATGACTCAAATAAGAAAACTAGTCTACATCCTATATGACTAATGAACATTGTCTTTGAAAAGACACCCAACACATCATGCATAAAATAAAACGTAACGAGAACTATTAAACCATGCATGAAAGAAAATGTACATAATGTTAATAATAAATACAGTATTGAATGTTCGGAAACTCGACCGAATCTTGTTCGTACAACTTTACAAAAATAGAGTATGGTAATAATCTTAGATTGAGTAGAAGCATTGTCTTAATTGGAAGATGGAACCTTTCTAAAGCTTAATCTCTTTTTCGACACTTAGGATTTTAGAGTTGGTGGATGTTTCTTTGCACACATAGGGGATCTCCTTGGATAGTCTTCCATCGTCATTACCGAGATCTTCAACGCAAGCTTCATTGTCATTACCTTGTACTAGGACCTCAACTTCTACATCTTTGCCAACTTCTTCATCACAACTATTGATGTTACTGTTAACATCGACGAAATCCAAGCACAAAAGGTCATAGTTAGGGTAAATCTTTGATATCTACTCTCTCGCCGCTTGGACCCCCTCTAATAACTTTTTCCTCAGTAATCTCTCATATTACTGACTGGGAATTACGATTTCCAACATTTCTTTCATAGAAGGCGTTTTCTTTGTTACCGCTTCTAGTTCAACAACATAAGAGTAGAGTCTGGAGCAGTTAATCTCCAACTCTTTAATCTTCATCCTCAGCCTATCCTCTTCGTTGCTTATCAAACTAATTGTTCCACTTAACCCCCAACACTCTTACCTTTTCTTGTGAAGCTCCTCCTTTAGATCTTTGATCTCTTTATATTGCTCCTCATTCTTGGCCTTAGGGCTTGAGACTTCATCGGCTACTAATGAATGCATTAGTTTCTCATTAGTCAGCTCCTCTTGGTATTTTTTAGCCTCCATCTTGGCCTTGATTCTTGCATTCTCAATCGCTGTAGCTTGAGCCTTTGATGAGTTGTATGCATCTTCAATTTTTAGTAATAAGTCAACAATAAAAATAATAAATTTGTTGGATTACCCCATAAAGCAATAAATTAATATCACCTTCATCTCCTTATCAGCTTCATCTAAAGCCGTCAGGGCTTAGTAGCTACTCTGCACACAGACAGGATTATGTCAACAATAAAATTTATGTCGTAAGTGAAAGGATTCAACTGATACTTACATCATATAATTTAATGGCAATGTGTGCTTTATTACAACCACCTACCCTATTGACGTCTTTCTTCGTAATCTCCCTGTTCTTAGGAAGAATGATGCCTTTTATCAAGGTCAGGGATTTGGTCCTGTTGCCTAAGGTCAAATCAATGTGGAGGATATTATGGCCCCAATATAGAACAAAGTACTTGCTTACCTCACTATGAGGGATGAACTTAACACTATTGATGCTGAGAGCTTTGCTCTTCATGACCTCCTTCGTCTTTTCAACTAAAGTCTTGGTTTTTTTAGACAAAGATTGGCTGGCGAGCTCCTTCTCACTTCTTTTACTAGGACTCGACATAGTATTTGCTTGGAGTGATGGCCCTTCGGCAACCTCACGATAGGTGATTTGAGCCCCACTACAAATACTGATATCTGGGTAGCATCGCTTGGCAATTCCTTCAAAGAAATATTTTCTAAAGGTAAGATCACTTCAACTTATGTAGCCTCAAAGGCCTTAAGCTTTTCAATCCCTTATCGTTTATTGGCAGGATGGGATGCCTTCTTCCAAGTTATTACTTGCTTCGCTACTTTCTCTTATGTAGCTTTCTTCGGAGCAACCGGTCGGGTTATAGTTACTTTGGCACCTACTCGTTTGTCGAATTTGGATTTTTTGGCTTTTGCTTAAACTAATAGTTTGGCGGGATCTACATCGCTTGTGCCTATGTCTACAATAAAAAGTAGAAGCATTAAGAATAAAAATAGAGAAATCAAGAACTTATGTGTTTTGTGTCGAATGAAGCTCAAAGGGAACTATTCTTCCCCCAATTCGTGAGAATTGCTTTTCTCTTATAGCTTAACTCAACATGGCAATTACTTAATAGCATACCTTTTTTCTCGAAGAAGGTTGGCTCTCCATTTTTGTATCACCTTATTATTTTAGAAAAAACATTTTGATTTTCCTTCTTTCTTGACTTTTTTCTAGCACGATGACATCTTTTGGCATCAACTCTATATCTTTGGTACAAATATGTTTAGTCCATTAGGTCTAAAAATCCAATTCTTTATCCAATATAATAAACACAAACTTATCATGCCAATTATGGATTTTGGACTCCAATTCATCCATGAATTTCCATCCATGCTTAGCGGTCACAAAATACCAACCATTAAGCTACCTCACTCTTTATACGAACCATCTCAAAAGCTACGAGAAGCCGATAAGTGTTTGGTGAGAATATGCTCAGCATAACTTGAAAATAGTTGAAGAACTACTTAATGAAAGTAGAAAATGGGAAACACAATCCAAACTTAAGGTATTTCAACTAAATGTGAAACTTGCACTCCCTTGGAAAGCACATATTTTCCTCCTCTCTCAACCTTCGTAGATTCCATATTTCAGTAAGATCTTGCCGGCAGTTATTGTATTTTGAAATGAGAACTTTATTGGCAATAGTCGCCACTCCATCCAGAGAATTGCTAAAGTAAACCACATTATTATACAAATGCCTAGCAATAGATCTTCCTTCTTTATCATCTAGATAGTCATCTATTACAAGAGAGTTAATATGAATGAGTTTCTCCCATTGCTCCACCTTATTGTCAGCTGAGTTATTGGAGGAACACACAAACTCATTACTTTTTTAAGGGGGAGAAGTAGCCTTGGTCTTAGTTGCCTTGAAATCTAAAAGAATAAACCGACGAATTACACTTCAAGCAATACCTGATCTTGGATATATGATAAAAGTCACAAACTTTTGAGAATTTGGAAGACAAAGATGAGATGTTGAAAGAAAGTAAGAATTTATGGATATAGATGAGAATGAAACGAAGAAATCTTCTCTCAGTATCAAAAATCCCTTATATATGAACAATTTCCCCTCATAACCCTAACACGCTTCTGGTAGGAATGATGCATTATTAGATGGTATAATGCAGATTATTGAAATGTGTTGTGAACAACAAATCTGATGGTTATTGTAGCTCTAACAATTATTAGCCTCTGCAATGTAATTATGGCTAAAGTGACGGCTAAAGTGACAGCTATTACACGTGCTACCATAGAAGAATGAATAGGTAGGAAAATTGAAAAGTTGCGACCTTTTGATTGGGATACGATTTATCATGTTCCAAAGCAAAAGTTAAAACTTCTCACATAACTCAACATTTGGTAAACTTAGTTTTTCACTCTCTTAACCCTATAAATAGAACATTGAGCTTTAATTACTCCTTTAGTCTAGTTCTTGACTATAGGAGTTGGGGGGCAAATGTTGATAGTCGGATTTCATCATTTGAATTCATTTAGTCATTTGACTAACGAGAACCCAATTAACTCTATTCTTGTAGACGTCGATTAAGATAGTTTTTGTATTTGGTTTAAACTTAGGAAAAGTTGCATGAACAGTAATCGTTTGGCATGGTTCTATTACATAACCACCCCTTATTCCTATACTTCAAGCATGTGCTTAATTATAAGGTCTCCATATGTTCCATGATCAATGATTAATTGCTGTTTCAAACACCCAACATTCGCCTATAAATATAGAGAAAAAGTATTGTAAGAACTTTCTAACATGATCCTTAACTATCTATTTTTCTTCTCTCAAATAGACTTACTGACTTAGGTATCGAAGTAGCTATAGCAAACTACCCTCGGTACCATTTAGTCTTTTATGTTTTTTTAGGAGCAAGATTTCATCCTGAAATCTCCTAACAATAGTAACGATATAGTAAATTTTTGCTATTTTAATTATATTTTTAAATTTCATTATTATACTTTTAAATTCTAACTTTAGGGGATCTCTTCGAATAATTTTACTAAACTTCTTATAAGTTTCTAATTTAATCAGGTTACCTTACTAAACACTTTAAATCAATTGCTTAAAACCTAATCGTATAAGTACAGGGTTTACACCTGCATAGTTGTACTAGAATACATGGATAAGAATATATTTAAAGTCCCAAAAGTGCCTCATCACTACGTTACTAATACAAGTTTCATTGATAATGGTCAATTTATAAATAGTAAAAGATGGATATGATTAAATACGACTGGCATGATTGAAGAGTGAAATAGTAACTAAAAGTAACAAAATTAGATACTTACAAAATAAGATTACAAAGTCATTGCCGAAATTATAAAGCAATACTTTAGAAGTAATAAATTATGAAAGCCATAAATAAAATTTCATTGGAAATATCATAGAAAATATGTTTGAAAGCATATAAAATGTCATATATAAATGAATTTCTTAAATCCTCACGATAACCTATCACATACAAGTTAGCATATATATAGGGAAAGGAAAAAGAAAGAAGAAATAATAAAAAATAAATAAACTAAACTTATACCCTTTAATTGTAACACTACAAACAACTATGCAATGGTAATACATAAGTTGCAAATAATAATAATAATAGACATAATCTAGAACCAGGCTATGTGGAAAATCTTCTCACAGTAGCTGACCTCTGCTTTATTCTATTTGTTTAACTATTTATCTTTTTCCGGTTTCCCTTAATTTTCTTCTTCTTGTTTTCCTCAATCCTAACCGTGTTGAAAGGTTAAAATCCAAATGGGAAATGAGCCGTGAATATGAAAAGTAGTGCTAAATGCTAATCTAGAAGTCCCCTATTTAATTGTCTTAATGACGTTTTAATAATAATAATAATATGAAGAAAAAAAAGAAAAGATAGGAAGAAAACTTGATTGGATGCTTGAGTCACGATACTATTTATAATTTAATATATTAATTTTGTTATTGAATTCCCCTAATGTTGCCTTGAATTGTTTTAGAAAACTAATGGCTAAGTCTTGTTATTGTACTTCCCATAATTTCTATTCTTAAGTTTCCTATAGTTAGAGGAAATCTTTATTTCTGCCGAGTCGCACAGAGAAAACTTAAGGCATAGGTATTGTTCTTCCTTCAACAAATAATAACACCATTCATATTATTATGTTAATTAATAAGTGCTTATGCTATTTTCAAGAGAACCAGCCAAAATTCCTAAATTTATTATGTTTGTTTTAGCTAGTTATGTTTGTATACTATTAACTTTAATAAGCACAAACGAAACACGAATATACTCATATATATTGCTATAATTTTCGGATTTGGATCTTCTCAATTTTTTCTCAATTTACCAATTAATAGCTAATATTACTTAGATTTTTTAAATATATGATGATGTCAATATGATGTCATTTTATTTCTTTTAATTACAACCATTAATTACACATAACAACATTTTAATGGCATAAATTTAGGAAAATTGAGAGAAGATAAATTGAAAGGATCCATTTCCATAATTTTCATATACATATTACAGTTTAAACATTCCTTTAATGTAACCTTGCCATATAATTATTTTCCACATGTATATACATAAAATATTAATTATGCAAATCAATATTTTACATTTGCCATCTCATTATATTTTGGAATTCGAATTTCAAGTTCTTGATAAAAATGAGCTGTACTAAATAAACCCATATTCCTATTAAACTAAATCTTTCATGAACTTTATTTTAAAAAGCAAACTAAGGCCACTTTATCTAATTTCCATGGCTCTGCCATAACATTTAAACTACATTAAATGATGTTTTCCAAAATCACTAATTTAGCATACAACAGTTGCGTAAGACAAATTTTGAAAAACTTGAGCACTAATAGAGGATGTAACAAATGGATCTTACAAAGGTCCTATTATGGTCCAATTAAGTTGTACCAACTAAATTTGGTAAGGACACAATTCTAAGTTCATGTGTGCACGTATATTTGTGTGTGTATGTTTGAACATCATATTTCATCTCATTAAGAAGCACACACTATCATAAAAAATTATAAAAAAATAAATCATAGTGATTAACTAAAAGGGACATATGTTATATGAAATAATAATGATGATGATATAAAATAGAAAAAAAATAAATAAATGAGTATAATATATAAATACTTACATGTCTAGAAGAGGTTCTAACCTCGTTAATTGATTGTTTAAGCCTTAAGGCAAATTATTAGAGATGTTAGAAATTAATTAGAAAAATGTGCCCTTATATCGTACATGCGCTAGGACCCTAAAAATTGTATATGAATTTTATTTGCAACATATACTACACCAATTTTCAATGTAATGAGAGTAAATGAGTTAAGTTAATGAGGATAGTTATTCTCACTTAGCTTTGTTCTTGAATGTACAATTAACTAAAACATAAGCCTTTCCAAATGGTTCCTGCGCTTGCATTTAAATAAAAATGAAAATTTAGAAAGAGAACCTAAAATCATTAATATGGTTGAAACCCCCATAGCTCGAACCAAATAACATGACTTTTAATTTAGATAGACTATGCTTAACTTATAAACCAAATGGATTGATTAAATACTCAAAGGTTGGAAAAACAACTCGATTGAATAGGAAAATTTCACCTAATATAACTTGTTACATCTAGACACATCTATATCAAGCTATAATATTTCCTAATGAAATTAGGCTTCTCTAAAGTTAAAATGGCTAATCACTTATAAAAGAGAAATTAAAATGAATAAACTATGAGAAATCAACGTTTAGGGTCAATCTAGGGAATAAGTAAAATAGAAATTAGTTTAACTAGTTATAATTCCAAATATCTCACTTTCGCTTTTCAATATTATCTTAGGTGAGACTAACCTTGAGGATCCCTCTACTGAATACCTGCTTGACAAATACTGCAATTGAGTACAATTGGTAGGTAAGTGACTCTCTATGATTATCATACTTGCTTATGCTTATAGTATAGTTGTACTTTAATTAATATATGAAACGAAATTGAAATTCTTTGAGATATAGGAAATGCATGTACTTGGTATTACTTATTGTGTAAAAATACTCTAAATCATATAAAACAAAAATTGGATGTGTTCATTAGTTGCTTTATTATTATTGAATATCTATCGTATTTGTTTAGTCACCTTATAATGAATATAACAACCATACATCTTAAAATTTAAATTGGACATGCATTGCATGACTATATCAAGAAGGTTGTCAACATCACGCTATAGCAAAGGCGGTTCTTCAACCACAACCTCGCCTTGACCTCTGAAAACTATTACGTTTCGAGGAATGTTGTCCTTTAATTAAGGCTTTGTCTGTTGATGCAACTACTTAGGGTTACCAACACTCTTAAACCTATATGTATTCTTAGATTATTATTATTTTAATATTTTAAATTCAAATCCCATTTGAGCTAAACTCACTGTATTTTGATGCACCATGGTTAATCAGTAAGATATAGGCCAAAGGCAATTTTGTGTAGAGTAGTGGCGTATGGAGTTGATGTGTTGGAACTTATTCCCCAACCTCTAGTGAATAGAGGGCATAAATCTAGGCTGTGCATAGTTTCCAGATGACTATGTATGTTGTTGCATTCATATGGTTGCTTCATGCACAACATACTAATGATTAATAACTTGTTTATTATTGCTTATTATATGGCATGAGGGATGACCTCATTGAGCCATGATTTTTCTCACTCCCTAATAGTCTTTCTTGCAGGTACCTTACAATTGAGAATGGGCTAGGACCAAAGTAAAAGTGTTCCCTAAATTTGGTTCTCAACTATTAGGTGATGTAGAAGTAGAGCTTACTTAACTTGAACCCAAGTTGTGAGATTTACACCTACTTTATACCAATATCCTTTAAAAAGTTTGGGCTACCTAATCTTATTGCTTAGTAGGAGATTCTAATTCTTTGTAATTCTATTGAATTGTAGAGTATTGGTTTCCTAGTTATTTTCATAATTAATTAAATTTATACATTATGATTAAATGTAATGAGAGATCATTTAGTCATAGTCTTGCAACCTCTAACTTATAAGGCAATCCTCATATTGCTGGTGCATATGTAATATGGTAACTTTAAGGTAATTCCTACTATGCCCCCTTTAGTGTCATGACACTAGTCACATTGAAAAATAGATAATGGAGTTGCAATGTTGCTGTAAAAAGGACAAAAAATAAAACAAAAATAGTGCATCACACTTTATTTCCTTTAACGAACAAAGATAAAGAATGGAAAAGAGAATATTGCCATCTTTATACTTAGAATTTAGCTTAGACTGAGTTATCCAACATCTAGCTACTTGAGCAAGAATGAGATGGTCAAGGTTTAGCACAGCAAAGGTCGTAAGAACTTATGACCACAATCGAGTTCAAAAGATTGGCACTCTTATTTTGAAATATACTTCAATGAAACTCTAGTGAAGTTAATAGCATTTGGCCATGGTGATGGTTAAAACAAAGTCGAAAATATGGAGGGTAATCGAAGAAGATAAGAAGTTAAAAAAAAAGACAAAAAAGGAGTACGTTCATGCAAGTTAGCTAGTAAGAGAGAAGATTCAAAGAGAGGCTAATGTGTAGGCACAATAAAAAGATTCAAAGTGAGTGTATAATTCCTCTGAGAAAGTTGTTAGAAATTCAAGACCAGAGAGAAAATGAGTGAGAGAGTAAGGATATGGTTGAGTACTAGAGAGAATGTGTGTATCCAGCAAAAGGAAACAATGAAGGGGAAGAAAGTAATTTTTGTCAGGTGTGTTGGCAAAATCCCAATGCATAAAAAGGAGAATAAAAAGAAGTAATATGGAGTAATAGAAGGTTAGGGGGGGCGGGGGCGGAGAGATGCATCCAATTCAATGTAGTTTGTCCTTCCTTACCAAACCGAACCTAGTATAGTGATTCGTTGTTTTTTTTTTTTTTTTTAAAAAAAGAAAATCAAGCCTAATCATACATTTTTTTAACCTAATTAAAATTAGTTTGGTCTAGTTCGATCTATGGTTTGAATCATTTATATCAAATTTTCGCTTAACAGTTTTTATCTCCAATATATACTCTCCTTTCCATTAACTTTTATAGATTTCAAGTTAATTTTTTATACATTTATCATATAAAAATGTTTAGTAAAAAGCTACACAAGAGCATAACAAACTTAACTTGATTCAATGGGCATAAAAGGCTTTGTTCCAACAAATAATAATGAGAGAGAAATAGAGTTGTCCATCTAAAAGCAATACTAAGAAGATAAAAGAGACATAGTAAATACTAGAAAAGAGATGAGAGATATGTAAAACACACTAAAATCAAACCCTTTGTTTGAAAACATATAAGTAAATGACAATTTAGAAAAGAAAAAAAAATTTCTAGATATGAAATTTCATATAGAACTTACTCAACTTAATCTTAATAATTAACTAGAAGAATAAGATACGAAAAATTCAATAAAATCCATATAGTTTATTGGAAAAAAAAAAAACATAAAACAATTGCATGATTTTTTTTTTAATTTATTCAACTAGTTTGATTCAGTTCAAAACGATTCAGTTTAGTTTGCTTTCCCAAACTAAATTGCAAACTATTTATATAAAATCGAACTGAATTATAAATCGAACAGTTTATAAGAAAATCGATTTTTCGATTCAGTTTGGTTTGGTTAATGTTTCAATCTGGTGGTTTGCGATTTTTTTATCCTGCTTTAGCAGAAGGGATTGTAAATATAAAGAAAAGAAACTTCGGTAATAAAATAAAATCTATATCAACAAGTAATAATTAAGCTTAATATTTTATTTACATTTACTAAGGACTTCAATTTCATAACTATCAACATTTATCCTAAAGTTTATATATTAAATAAGGCCAAAACTTATAAATTTTGAATTTTCTCTTCTTAACCTTCGACTTTAAATATTACATCTTTAATTTTAAACTACTCCTTTTAACTTATCCATTTAAATTCTCTTTTTATTACTTAATCATATTTACTTTTAATTGCGGTGTTTTAAGTTTCTATAATATAACTACTTCTTTTTCCCCTCTATCCTCCATATACAAAAGCTTTCCATTTTACATGTAATTGCTAATTAATTTTGCTTTCTTAATTACTTATTTTCATTTGAACCATTTTTTTCCCACCATTTCCATGAGATAATATTAGGAAAAGCAAAAAAAGGTAGTGGGAGAGGGTAGAAAATAATGGGTTTGTAGAGCAAAAATAATAAAATGTCAATATTTAGTGTTAACCCTAACATCCTTGGTTTACATTTTTTGAAATTTGTACTTTGTGCTTTGAATTCTTTTTCTTCAAGTGGCTACTAATCTAATTATGTAATATTTTATATTATTATCGATGATATTAATTTATTATCATTAAGGACAATAAAAAATACTATATATAGACATACATAATTGATAAGAAGCTATAGTTTATATTTATGTAAATATATAATTAGTCAATGTTAATAGAGTTTTTTTATATGAATTGATATTTCATTGTGTTTAATTGATTGTTATTAAGGACAATAAAAAATACTTTGTGTAGAGGTAAGCAATTGATAAGAAGTAATTATTTATATTTATGTAAATATATCAATTAGTAAATGCTAATAGATGATTAGGTTTTTCATACTCATTAGTGGTACTCCACTTTAAAGCTTATTTTTGCAAAAGAGTAAAAGTGTACTTTTCCTAACAAAAATTTGGAAAGTCATGTGTACTAATAAAAGAATTATAAACATTAGAAATCAAATAGAAGCCTATCGATGATCACTTAAACTCATTTAAAAGAAAAATCAGAAAATATTCTTAACAAATGTAGTGCACCTAAAACATGAATATAACGTGAATAATCGATGAAATTCAAACTTCTAAAGTTACAAACATCTTCTATCAAATCAAAGATTATGAATTCAACTAAAAAGAAAAGTAAGTACTTGTGATGAAAATTTTATAGCTTATTTAGTTTCCCTCTTCATTATTTTAGATGCATAATGGAAATGAATAAAAGACCTAACCATTCATCATCTACAAATCAAATTAATTCAAGAAGATCTTATTAAAGAAATTGTGATCAAGCAAGAAGATAATGTATTTCTATTGAACAAGGAGAAGTTTATCCTATAAGGCATAAATTAAATTACTGAGTATAGAGAGTCATTTCAGTAATTGGGCTCTTAATCCAATTTAATGCCACGGACCGATATCTTAAGCTAGTAATAGAGTTTAGGAAATTGGCTTGTTTAAGGATGTTTTAGGGAGATTTGGCTTACTAGGATCAGAACGAGAATCGTTGGATTGGAAATGTGCAAGCACATAAAACCGTGCAAGCACTAGGAATAGTGTAAGAACCTAACACTATTCAAGTACATGGGGTTATGCAAACACTTGAAACTCTACAACTGCCCACTACTGATGATTCACCTGTATTACAAGAAAATACCTACATGATGAACCAGCTTTTTACCACTTTCATGTAATTCCTACCAAGCATGGTAGTTGCAATTGTTACGAACACTGATACATTACTTAGTATGACTATACCTATACTAGCTATGGCAACTACCTCATCAATAAATGTTACCACATGACCTTGGGTGAGCCTTTAGGCACTTGCTGGTATCATCGTACCTAATGGTGTACGCTTTGAGATGGTTGTACTTGCACACAGTGTGTAGTTCCTAAGATTCGTGCCTTTTGCTATCTCCTTAGAAGATGCTCAATAACATGAAAAAATTGACCTAACCTCCACAGAAGGTAAAGGAAGGCAACAAGAAGGAACTTGCAAACCCAATACAACACTCGACCACAACACATCAAACATCTATAGGTAAGGAAACAAGGGCTTACCTTAGAGGGTCCTCCCACAACCTATAGTTACTACCAACTAGCATGGTTACACCATGCAACTTTGCACTAACGCTCCAAGTAATAGCTAATCCCATGCCTGGTACTTTATCCTATGTGACAAAAGAAGACATGGAGAAGTTCATGAGGTAGATGTAAACAATACCTTCAACTTACATACTCAATTTGAAATTTTTGTACTTGCAAAGGGTTGGGATAAGTTTTATCTAAAAGACTACACTAATCCTAAGTTTATCAAGTTTAATGGGAAGCAAGGAAGTGCAAAGAATCATCTCCTTAAATTTGTTGAGACACTCGATTTCTACAATCTCAATGATGATTTGAAGTTGAAAGAGTTCTCAAAGTCACTCTATTGAAAAGGCATAAACATGGTATGTTAACCTACCCCTAAGCTCTATGGATTCATGGGGAACGATGTGTAGAATGTTCCTTAAAAAGTTCTTTAAAACTCAAGAATGAGTCACTATTACAAATATGGGATGCATCAAGCAGCATCCAAAATAGGAACTTATAGATTTCATTGAGCGTTTCAAGGAACGTTCCTTAGACATCCAAGACATATGTAACGAGAAAGACTTAGTTAAGATCTTTATTCAAGAGATGTTTACGGAATATGTCATAAATCTCGAGGATTTATCCCTTAAGTCCTTCTTGATACTAGTAGAAAACATGTGGAGTGCTAATAACTTCATCACTAAGTAGAGAGGTGACCTTGGCAAGAAGCAACAGTCATTTGTGAGCGCTACGCAAGGAGGAAGTTATAAAGGAAACAAAAAGGCGAGTGATAATGCTGCTAAAGTCCCGCCTTTTCCATGTCCAATGAACAAAGTGCATGCTATCATGGATCGATGGCTTAGGGATGGAGTGATTAGGTTGCTAAGGGTTGAAAGGGAATTGATTGTACAAGAAAAGAATGATGCAAAATTTTGTTGCTTTCATAAATCCATCAACTACTTAACAAGAGAATGTTAGACTTTGAGAAGAATCTTTAATGAAAAGGTCTAGAATAGTGAGCTTGAATTAGATAACAACAACAACGTGCGAAGGAACCCACTTCTAGCACACAATAACCACGAGATTGCCAATGCAATCTCCTATGATCCAACGGTCTCCTAAGAAGATGATCAACTCTAAGATAAGGCACAAAAGAGAGCATTACTAGAAGATATTCTTGCTAAGTAATCCTGCCACAATGGCCCTACTCAAGACAATAAATGTTTAGAGCTTCTTTTATCTTCTTAGATTTGATGAGAAATCTAGGGTTGTAGTGGCAATTGCTTTAGTAGAGATTTTCAAACAACCATACAAGCAATGTAATGCAATGCAGTTGATTCATAAGATGGCAAAGCAAGTGAGAATGTGATTATTTTCACTAGTGACAAAATGTGTGTGAGTAACCTAAATCATAATCACCCATTATATGTAGAAAGTGAGCTTAACGGCCATCACATTAGGCGAACTTTCATTGACAAAGGATCCTCACTAAACATCATACCATTAGTGATTTTTAAAGCTACAAAGCTTGACATGAGGAGATTGGTGAAGCAACTAATAGATATCCATAGCTTCAATGATATCCCTACTAAGATGCTAAGGATCATTAATGTGGATTTGAAGGTAGGACCTATTCAAGGAGTAACTAAATTACATGTCCTTAATGCTCTAGTTTCCTCTCGTTTATTAATATGAAGGAAATGGCTCTACGAGTACAATCTTGTTCCTTTGGCATTGAATTGGTGCATCAAGGGAAATTGGAAGGGGAAAGATATATTTATTCCTACTACAAGGAGCCCCTTTGAATACAGGGAATCTTACCTCACTAAGGCAAAACATTTTGATGAATACGCTGGTGAAGGTAAACAGTAATAGGAGGGTTAAATAGTAACCTGTTGCTAAAATGGGAAGATGTGCAAGAGCAAGATAATAAGAAAAAGAAGGCAACCCCACCTCATGGGGGCTGTTAGATGAAATGGGGGAGTAATAAATCTATAAAGATTGAAAGTTACAGTCAATCAAATGGTTATATGGTATACCATTTATGACAATCTACAAGGTCCGAGGAAGCATTTGCATCTTCTCCTGGCCCTATGAATCTACAAGAAGCCTAAGCTACATGTTTATGTAAACTTTTGCAACTTGAACAAGGCTTGCCCTAAGGATAAATTCCCATTCTTGAACATCGATATGCTGGTTGATGCAACAATTGAACATGCACTCTTCTCTTTTATGGATGGTTTTAGTAGATATAATTAGATCAAGATTAGGGGATGTCGAATGTATAACCTTTCAGATGCCCTTTAGTAACTTCTACTATACTGTGATGATGTTCAAATAAAAGAATGCAGAAGCCACCTACTAAAGGGGCAATGATTGCAATCTTTCATGATATGATGCATGACCTTATAGAGTATTACGTAGATGACATTGTCATAAAATTATGACGAGCATCCGATCATTTACACCATTTAAGGAGAGTTCAAACGATGTCATATGTATAAGTTGAGAATGAATCCTCTAAAGTGTGTCTTCGAGGTCTCATTTAGGAAGTTCTTAAGGTTCATGGTGCATTGAAAAGGAATTTACGTCGATCCATCCAAAGTTCAAGCAATTTAATCCATGTTGTCCCTAAAAATCAGAGGGAGTTGAAGGAATTCATGTGTATGGTCTCTTATAAACAAAGATTCATCTCTACACTTGCTAAAATTTCTTTCTCATTACACCAAATAATGAAGAAGGGAGCATCATTTGAATAAGGTCTAGTGCAAGAGGAGGCATTCCAAGAATTAAGGTAATAATAAATTCTCCACAGACCATAACGATGATAATCAAAGGAGTATCAATGATTCTATACTTAACATAGATAAAGAGGTCCTTTGAGGCCTTATTGATCCAGGAAGTAGAGAATGTTGAACACCCAGTGTATTATCTAAGTCAGATACTATAGGTTAGTGAAGCTAAGTACTCACTACATGAGAAACACTACCTCACGTTGGTCTTCGTCACTCAGAAGTTACGACACTACTTCCAAACATATAAAATCAAATTGATGATAAGATGTAACCCCATCAAGTATTTGTTATCTCGGCTAATGTTATTAGGTTGAATCACTAAGTAGGCATTGCTTCTTAGAGAATTCGACATCATTGTTTCACCTCCAAAAGCAATCAAATTGCAAGCATTGGCTAGACTCTTGGCACAATTCCCTAACACTAATAATGAGGTAATTTTGGAAAACATCCTTGGAGATTTCCATGAGGACTACCTTATGGTAGAAGTGAGTGGAGAATGGTCACAACAATTTGATGGATCATCCAGTAATACCAAATAAGGAGTTGGAGTTATGTTGATATCTTTAGATGGCTAAGAGATGCCATTGGCCTACAAATTCTACTTTCGTTACATGAATAATGAGGTTAAATATGAGGCCCTCTTGCTTTGACTCCTTTCTACTTAGCAAGTAAGCGTATCCTACATATGTGTTAAGGGCGACTCGAACTCATTATTAAACAAGCTAATTGAGAGTTCGGTTAAAAGAACCAATACTAGCCCTTTGTAGAGCAGTAGTGCAATCCTTAGTCATCAAATTCCAATCAGTAAGATATGAGCATACCAAACAATGCACAAATATATATGCTGATGCACTAGCAATGCTAGCATCCAAAGTCTCAATGCGGGATACAGATGCTAAAATGAGCATCTAGATCATTAAAAGGACAGTTCCCTATACTACCTTAAAATTAATGAAGGAAGATAAGGAGCAGCAAGATGATTAGCGCATTCTTATTAAGACGCAATTGGCTAGCCTTGAAGCAACCCCTATGATCACATTGGAAATTTTCATTTACATCCATGGCTCCTTATCTTTTAAGAGCTTTAAGGGCATTTTGGCTCATTATATTTCTACAAAAGAGATATAGTTAAAGCTCCAAGAGTTTCATGATACATGGTGTGGTGAGGGGCTACCTTTGTATTGCCGAATATAGTATGCAAGGTATTATTGGCCCTCAATGTCTAAAGACAGGTTACAGTTATAGATTCAATGCCTAAAATGTTACTTAATGCTCGATGAGGTAGAATGAAAGTTTGCAATAATCACTGGAGATTGGCAACACTTATACATCAACTTCTTAAAGAATAATATCCTTCTTGTCGATAATAGAGATACTAGAATGGTCAAACAAAAAGCAAAGAAATATGTATTGCAAGGTGATGAATTGTACTAAATCTCTTACTAAGGACAACCTCTCAAATGTATAACACCCCTGAGATAGAAATAATCTTGAATAAACTTTACTTTAGGGCCTGTGGTGAACATTAAGGTGGAAGGAAGTTATATTAGCAACTCTTTGATAGAGAGTATTATTGGATAACCATTGAGACTGATGCCTTTAATTTTACAAAAAGGTATGTTCCATGTTAGCTTCATAGTAACGTTATCCATGTCCTAAGAATGGAGCTTCATAGTCTAACAACCCCTTGACCATTTCACACTTGGACATTTGACCTAATTGTACCTATACATCTACCATCTAAAGGATGTATATGGATATTAGTATGCACCGAGTGTTTCACGAAGTAGGTAGAAGCCATCCCTTTGAAGAAGGCGACTAGACCAACAATAGCTACTTTCATAAAAGAAAATATAATTTATAGATTTGGAATACCAAAGCCTATATTGATGGACAATGGGACGTCATTCATCAATGTGCACATTCGATAACTACTAGAATCCTATAACGTGAACCACATCAAGTCCATGCCATATTACCTAAAAGGAAATAGCTAAGTGGAAGCTATAAACAAAACATTGATTAAATTCCTTAGTCGAATGGTGCATGACAATAAGAAAGAATGGCATGATAAGCTTCCCTTAGCATTATGGGCCTATTGTACATCCAAAAGAATGCCTATGAGAGCAACACCTTTCTCATTAGGATATTGAACAAAAGCTATAGTGCTAGTTGAAGTCCTTATACCATCAATATGGTTGGCTCTAAATGTTGAATTAGAGCTTGACACACTTCATATGTTAAACTTAGAGGCATTGGACGAGAGGTGATAAGGATCGTGGACCGATCACATAATCTCGAGCTCGAGGGCTTACTCAAATGGTTTGTCGAGCTATTCGGAGTGAATTGAGTGTTGAGGAGTAATGCATTCCCCAATCCAACCTGTCGAGTTGCTTTATTCTCTACATCATCAAAGAAGCTATTGAGATGACCAGCCAACGTGTCGAGCTAACCTCTCTACTATACACTAGTCTAAGCATCAAATCAAGATATTGTAGACATGAACCGTATCGAAGTCAAGTTAATAGCTACCAAGAGCAAACCACTAGAGGCTGATCTAAAAATGAGTCACTCTTAAACCAACCCTTATCTAGTCCTAGTTGTCTAAGCTACTGAACTATTGGCATTGACCTAACTTGATCGGGACTTGCCCCTACTTAACTAACAATGTCAATAGGACCACAAAATGAGCAAACCGTATCTGTGCTATCCTTTCTAACATTCATACTATCTTTTCGGCCATCAGATATTCTTTTTACTTAATTACAATAATGCCTTTGTAAAATTATTCCCTTTCCTTTACTAGTAAGAATCTTTTTTGTAAGTTACTTTCACCTAGGATTTACCTTAATTGGGTCATATAAACACTCGTATATTGTAATAGCTACAACGATTATCATATTGGATATTTCAAACATCTCTTTTATGAGCTAAGTTTCTCCATTTACTCTTGAGTACTCTTATCTATCCTATTAAGTGACCTCCAGCCACACTTGTACATCATATCAAGTACAACCTAAGCTTATATGAGGTATCAGTACGTCATATCTTATGTCGATGCACGAAAACCCCTACTTAACTTCAACTTTTATTTACTCTTAAACCATCTCACGGTTCGGACTTACCCTTTATTCCGTACAATACCAAATGTCATATGTTCATCCATGTCAGATCATATCATCTTAGTATCAGAGCTTAGCTACATTCAAAGCTAGATTCTGTTACTTTATTCTTTGAGTGGTTTGTTACTATTTTTGGATATTAGAAGTTCTATTGTTAACATAAAAGTTTAGTAGTTGAGAGATGTTGAGGGAAATTCTGTACTCTATTTTTCCCTATTTCCTATACATAAAAATAGAGTGTGGTTATTTGTTTATTTGTTGTGTGTAGTTGTCATAGTAGTGAGAGTAGCAGTTATTGTTTTGCTATTGTCATTTACGGAAAGAACTTTAAGTGGTATTTTGAACATCAATTTTGTGAGTTAACCAATAATGTCAAATTCAAGTGTTCAAGGAACTCTGGGAAACTAAGAAAGTGGTGCTCAAAATGGCTAATGGCAAGAAGGAAGCTTCATACCTCAATTAGTGAGTGATCGATTAGATAAGCTCACTAACTTAGTAGCTAGTTTGGTGATTGTTATCTAAGAAGATAGACAATAAGCTAGAAATAGCCTAACCAGAGGACGCGAACGGCAAGAGTAAAGCAATGGTTAGTTTGGCCGAGCCAATGCCCCAGCTTGACTACCCCAAGCTGAAGGAATGGGTAGTGCTACTAAGCATAGGTTAACACTTGAAGAAATTGAAGAAGAAGAGGAAGGAGATGATGAAGCAAAGGAGTACTATGAGCCTGAAGAGAGGAATGTCCGAGCCCTTAGAGTTGAAGGGTTAAGGATGCCTATTCTAAGTTTTTCTAAGAGTGGTGATGCCAAGGATTACCTAAATTAGGTAGACAAAATTAAGAAGCAATTTAAATGCCACAAATAACCCAATAATGCAAAGGTTAGACTTGTTATGTTGGAGTTTATTAGTTATACTAACTTATGGTGGAAGAATTTGCAAGCCACCCATAGAAGTGAAGGAGAACATGAAGTTAGGAGTTGGGATGAAATGAAGAGAGTCATAAGGAGAAGGTTTGTTCTAAGCTATTCTTTATAGGATGCCTTTAAAGCACTACAAGAGTTGAGGTAAGGAGGATTGACTATCGAAGCTTATGTCCAGGAATTCCAGATGTTAATGATCCGATGTGAAGTCAGTGAGCTAGAGGATCGAACTGTATCTCAATTAATCAGTAGATTAAAGTACAAGATTGGAGATAACTTAGAAACCATGGATATTAGATCACTTAACAATGCAATTCGAACCGCCCATAGGGTAGAAAGAGGCCAAACAAGAAGGTTCTAACCACTCATTAACCAACCTAGCAGTAGCCGATCTATTATGAGCAGACCTGTATGAATAGAACTAAGTAAGATTATTGAGACCACACCTGCTCAGACTACTCGAGTAGAAGAGAAGGAAGTCTTGAGGAAGTTTGAGAAAGGCTAGAGTTTGGGCAAGAAGATGAATGAAATCAAGTGCTTAAAATGCTAAGGATTTGGATACATGGCCACTCGGTATTTGAACAAAAGAAATGTGGTGATCCGAGGCGAAGCGCCGACTATTGAAGTAGACAGTACTACTGAGGAAGTAGAAGAGCTAAAAGAGGACAGATAGACCAAACTATCCGAGGAGGAAGTTATCTATAGTAAGGAAGGCAACTTTTTGCTAACCACTTTAGTGTTGAGAAGGACAATAAGTGTCATTCCTGTACCTAAGGATGAATAGAAGGAAAATCTCTTCCACATTGGATGTAAGGTGAATGAGTCATTATGTGCCCTAATTGTTGACAGTGAGAGCTACACCAATGTGGCCTCTGCATTTATGATCCAACAATTGAAATTACTAACTAAGCCCTACCCAAAACCTTATAAGCTTCATTGGCTCAATCATAAAGGAGCCTTACAGGTGAACAAGTAGGTATCTATGCCGATTTGCATTAGCAATTATCGAGATAAAGTGCTCTATGATGTGTTGCCTATAAGTGCATCCTACATTCTGTAGTGCCTCGTCTCTCAAGGCGTCTACTTATGCTTTATCTCAACACTTGGTGCCTAAGAGATAGCTCGTTATGCCATCCCTAAGTAAAGGATAACATTAAAATTGCAACAAATAAGTTAACTCAAACTCCACTATGTGAATTTCCAATAAAACTTCTTCAATTAATACAAAATGACACAGTGGAATTTCGTAAAGTATAAGTTTCATTAGAAGTGTTTCATTTCACTTCACCTTTCAACTCAAAATTCAACTAGAATAATAAACTTTTACATTCAAAACCTTAATATTAGAAATATAAAAGTAGCATGACAACCTTCTTGCAAACTTGTTTCCAAGAACTTGTTTTGAAACTGTGAAGCTAATCACTCTCTCTTTCACCCAGCCTCACCTCCAGGTCCCTGCTTGTTTTTGTCTTCAGTACCTAACGTTAGGTGAGATAATCCCTCAGCTCAGGTTTTGAGCCAAGTGAGTATAAAACTAAACATAGAAAGCATACCAATTAAGTATTCTAAATCACAACAAGTAGTATATATCTTATATTTTATAATTCCAACATCATCAACAATAGAGTAAATTCAAGTCATTAAACTATTATCAAGCACATACGTAATGATTCATGCCTCATACAAATGCCATGCTAATGCACATGACATGCATCAGCATTAATACCAATATCCTACGCTCTTCTAATTTACTCATCTAGTTAGTCGACAAACCTGGGCATCTAGATACAATGTCCAGAAACCTAAGGTAACAAAGAGTTGCCTAGGAGTAGGAACCCAACAAAAAAAAAAAAAAACCTACCTATTATGGTTTGAAAATCTATTATATAGTTGGCTTAGCTGAAACCACACATCGTGGCCATAATAAATTGAGTAAAGCAATTCTATATGCTCAAAACTCAACTTAACAATATTCAAGCTTTTAGAATTTTGACTCATAAGTCCTTTCGTGCCATACCATGAATGCATTCAAACAACATATTTAGCCTAGCTAAGTATGAGTTTTGAATCAATCCAACCAAATACAATTTCTAAGTTAGCCAAACCAATTATGAATTCCAATCGAATATTGGAAACCAAGAAAATGGCAGCTAAGCTTAGCTTTCAGCCTGATAGTCACATATTGCAATTGCATACATGGCACAATATAGAACTTGTCACTTTTGCACAAAGTCAAGTCATCTCAGTATTTAGTCAATATCATTTAAGATTTATGAAATTAGAAGTGCAATACAATGAATCATCACATAAGGCAAACATTCTCCTCATCTAAGTACAATTGTATTACTAATGTCAACTGAGTTGCATTTCCCGTAAATCCCAATCCATTATTTAAAGCATGAAACTTAAGAACTATAATACACCATGCAAAGGTTTATCATAAACCGGATCATTTCAGAGTATAAATACTCTAAGCCACGCAATACATTTGAGCGTATCTTATGGCTACACACAACAAGTAAGCGAGTGGTCTATGTTTTCAACTACCACATAGCACAAAGCAACCAAGACTAGCTTCAGCAATCTCTTAAGCCATTAAGTCTGGATTCACCATCAACTTCTTATAGTGATACTTTTTTTGTTGCTCATATGTTACCAATGCTTTCTTTATCCAGTGATCCCCATCGTAAAGAGCTCCTCCCCTTTTCTTGATGGGAATAACATATAATATGTTATTCACAACTTTCCGGGTTGCAATTGGTCTAACTTTCTCTTCGAGTCCCCTCAAAGAATTTATTGATGTACTGGAGAAAGTTCATATATTTCCTAAATTGCTATGCGAAAAGTGTATATATATATATATATACTTCGTTTGGTTCCACCGACTTAGCTTAATTTGTTGTGGTCTAAATCCTAATTTTCACAGTGGGTCCAATATCTATTTGCTTAGTGTCTTCTCAAGGGTTGGTTTTCGATTTAACCAAGTGTAGGTGTCAATCTTAAATTGCCAGTTCAAACCAAATGCCTTTATCCTAACTAAGGTCCTACATTTTCTTTACAAGGAGTTTCTAAATTAAAGGCCTGACATGTGACAAATTCTATGGTGAAAACGTCCAGGTGTTGTTTCTTTTATCAAAAAAATATTAGTATTTATTACATTATTATATCAATAAACAATCATGCCAAGTCAAGAGAACCAATCAACATGCTTCAATGAATTTAAAGGGGCATTTATCTCTTCTGTTTGATTTATTACATATCTATCGACAATTCCAGCGTTGACAAATATTTCTATACTGTATATTTCTCATACATACTTTATATATTTTAATATTCCTTTAGTGTATTATCTCTATTTGCTACTAGTTAGTGTCTTGATATATCTCAAAACTCAAATTTCAAGTTTTTAATAAATAACAAGCGATATCGATAAAATTATAATTTATTCAATCAAATACTATATAATCTTTATTTTACAAAATAAATCTTACAAGAACTCTTCTTCTAACTTTTGTGACTTTATCTTAAAGTTGATTTGATGGAAAACTTCAATGTTGTTTAGTGTAATATGTAATTCATACTAATATATAGTACTTTTTAGGGTACTTAATTACAATGATGGTATGTGTGTATGTGTATACATGTTCAGGTTTACACTAATTTTATAGGCATTTATATTTAACACGTTAAATATATTTGGTGTATATATACAATCTCCAAATATTATTTTTATATCAAATGTAAATTTTATTATGTAAATAATTTATTTCTATAGTCTTAATGTATATCGAAACTTGTTATTGAAGTTATCAATAGCAAGTAAATTTATTTATTTTTTTTCAACTACATCTTCTAAATTTTATGGTTGAATAAAAATGAAATATCATTCCAAGTCTAAGTTAGTTGCTTAAAAATTAGGGGTATCACACATTTTACTTAGACAACCGTGGATGTTTGACTGCACTGTAATATATAATGGAAGGAGGAATACATGTTCCCTCGAGTACGAGGGTAGAAAGGTGAAGTTAAGCCTTATTACTGTTAAGCAACTGAAAGTCATGAAAACCTAATTGAGTCAAATTCTGAAGGAAGATAATTTGGTGATTACTCGAGCTAAGTTGAAGAGAAAGGTAGAGCTTGAAGAGTTGACGTATTTACTGGTCAGAAAACAACTCGAAATGAGGAGATTCGAGGAGAAACTGCTACCTGCCAAGGTAAAATCCTTACTAGAAGAGTTTGTCGACCTGTTTCCAAATGGGCTACCAGAAGGTCTCCATCCTATCCAAAACATCAAACATGCAATTGACTTTTAGCCAGGAGCCATACTATTGAACAAGCCTGCCTATAGGCTGAACCTTGAATAGGTTGCTAAGCTATAGAAGCAAGTAGATGAGTTAATGAAGAAGGGGTATATGTATGAGTCCCTTAGCCACTGTATCATACTAGCCTTGTTGGTGCCAAAGAAAGATAGGTCATGGAGAATATGTCTAGATAATCGAGTGATCAACCACATTACCATCAAGTACAGGTATCCCATACTAAGGCTTGATGATATGCTAGATGAGTTGAATGAAGCGAGATTATTCTTTAAGATCGACCTCAAATCTGGGTACCATCATATCTAAATGCGTAAGGGTAATGAGTGGAAAACCATATTCAAAACACGCAATGGATTATATGAATGGCCTGTAATGTTGTTTGGACTATCCAACATGTCAGCACATTTATGTACTTGATGAATCATGTGCTCCAAGAATTAATAGGGAAGTTTTTCATGGTTTATTTTGATGACATCTTAGTGTATAACCCTAACTTGGAGACTCACCAGGAGTATCTTTGAAGAGTCTTTGCAAAACTTCAAGCTAAATTGCTCTATACCAATCTAAAGAAGTGTGATTTTTTCCAATCTAAAGTGATATTCTAAGGGTTTTTTATAAGTGGTGGTGGCATCTAAGTCGATGATAAGAAGATAAGAGTGATCATAGAATGGCTTGTGCTAACCCATTTCATTAACGTAAGGAGTTTCTATGGCTTAGCATCAATCTATTACAAATTTATAAGGAATTTCAATATGATTGTAGCCCCACTCACTGAATTTTCGAAGAAGAATGTTGAGTTTAAATGGAAAGAAAATGACTAAAGGAGTTTTGAGGAGGTGAAAGAGAAGCTGACTATATGCTCTGCCAAGCTTTGACAAAGTATTCGAAGTAAATTGAGATGTGTCTAGGCTAGGCATAGGTATGGTGCTGATGCAAGAAGGCCAACCGATTACTTACTTTAGTGAGAAACTTTAAGGATCTATACTCGATTATTTTGTCTATAATAAGGAGTTTTACTCCTTAATTCGAGCCCTAACAGTAAGGCAACATTATTTGACACCTAAGGAATTTGTGATCTATACTGATTATGAATCCTTGAGATATCTAAGAAGCCAACCTAAATTGTCTTAGAGGTAAGCCAAATGGGTCGAGTTCATGGAGGGATTTTCTTAGTTAATGAAATAGAAGAATAGGAAGAACAATGTAATGGTTGATGCCCTATCGAGACGACATTCCCTCTTGATTGAACTATGGATCAAGTTGCTTAGTTTTTCAACAATAAAAGCTTAATATGCTAAGGACCTATGCTTTGGTCCCATCTATGCCGAATGTGAGGAATGATGGACACTGGATGATTTTCACAGCGATGATGGATACTTATTCAAGAAGAGGAGACTATGTATCTTGACCTATTTTATGAGAGAATTGCTAATGTGCGAAGTACATGGAGGAGAATTGACAAGACACTTTAGCCAGCGCCAAACCCATGAGGTACTTTGCTCAAGATTCTTTTAACTAAGGATGATGAGATATATCCAATCCACATTGGAAAGTTTTATGACCTACTGAAAAGTGAAGAGTCGAATCGAGTTGAGTTGAGCAAGGACACTATCTACCCTTGCCTATCTCAACCAAACCATGATTCGAGCTGAGTATGGACATCATATTAGGATTACCGAGGATGTCCCAATGGAAGGACTCCATCATGATGGTCATAGATCAATTCAGTAAGATGGCACATTTTGTATCTTGTTTCAAAAATAACAACGCTTTGGCTATCTCTTTTCTTTTCTTATAGAAAGTAATCAAGTTTCACGAAGTACCTAGAACCATTGTTTCAGATCGAAACCTAAAGTTCATGAGCCACTTTTAAAGGATACTATGGCGATGAATGGGAACCTATCTATTGTACAGGACATCTTACCATCTACAGACTAATAGACAGATCGAGGTTGTTAATAAAACAATGGGAACTTTACTACGGGTTTCTATCGAACAAAACATAGCTAATTGGGATCTGTATTTGCTAATCATTAAATTCACCTACAATAAGACTACCTACAATGTAACAAATATGTCTTCCTTTAAGGTTGCTTATAAGTTCAACTAAAGTTACCATTAGACTAAGCACCCATGCTAAGATCTGATGATAACCAACCAACTATAGAAAGAGTTAAAGCTCTCAAGACCATACACCAGAAGGTTGTAGAATAATTAAGCCAAGCTATTACCAAGCTCGAGAAGTGAGCTGAGGACGGAAGAAGAGAGAGTTTCAACTAGGTGACCTGGTTTGGATCCACCTTTGCAAGGAACAATTCCCAAACTTGAGGAAGGGTAAGTTATCTCCCAAAGCCGATGGACCCTTCAAAGTGCTTGAACAAATCAATCCTAATGCTTATAGGATTGGACTACCAGAAGGATATGGAGTCTTGGACTCCTTCAACATTGCCGATCTCCAACCACACACTCTCGAGGATGAGTTGCTTAGTGTTGAGCTAGATTTGATCTCAAATTTCAAACAGCCTAAAGGAGATAATAGAAATTGTAGACTAATCATGTGATACCAAGCTTGAGGGCTTGCTCAAATGGTTTACTAAGCTATCCTTGGTAAATTGAGTGCTAAGGTACAATACATTCCCCAATCCAACCTTCTGAGTTACTTCGCTCTCCATATCATTCAAGAAGCTACTAGGTAACCAGCCAACGTATTAAGCCAATCTCTCCACCACACACTAGTCCAAGCATCGAATTAGAATAATGCTAACATGACCTATGCTAAAGCTAAGTTGACAGCTATAAGGAGCCAACCACCCAAGGCCGACCCGAAAATGAGTCTTCTTTGAACTAACCCCTGTCTAGTCCTAACTGTCTAAGCTGCCAATGCTGACCTGACCTGATTAGGACCTGCCCCTGTTCAGCCAACAGTGTCATTGGGACCACAAAATGAGTAAGCTACGCACGTATTGTCCTTTATGATATGCATACTATCTTTTCTACCATCAGATATTCTTCTTACCTAATTACAATAATACCCTTGTAAAATTATTCCCTTTCCTTTACTAATAGGAATCTTTTTTGTAATTTACTCACATAGGATTTACCCTAATTAGGTTATATAAGTACTTGTACATTATAATAGTCGCAACATTTATCATACTGGATATTTCAAACATCTCTTCATGAGCTAAGTTTCTCCACTTACTCTCGAGTACTCTCATCTAGCCCATTGAGCATAGACTAGTGACAAATGACTTCTGGCCATACTTGTGTATCATATCAAGTGCAATCTAAGCTCAAACCTACCCCTTGGTTCGTTCAATATCGGATGTCATGTGTTCATCCACATCAAATTGTATCAAGAGGTGAGACATGGCCAAACATAATCTAGCTAATTATCTCTAAAGGCTTAACATCGCCTATGTTCACTTAGTGAGAAAGCGCTCCTTTTAGCTAAGTGATAATTTTCTCCATGTAGTAAAGCACATAAGGAAAGGTACTCCAGCTGTCATATTTACACCAAAATGGAAAGGTCCTTTCATAGTGGAAGAAGTCTATGATAGTGGATATTGTAAGCGTTGAGGGCTTTAGCTTCCTTTTTAAATGCTGCTACCTCATCCTTCAAAGCTGTGATTTTTTATTCAATCTTTGCCCGATCTTGCAAAAGTGGAAAGCAATTTGCTAACTTATGAGATTTCTCTACTATAGGTGTTAAGTTCGGTACCTGGAAAAATAATTGTTGTATACCCTCATCCTCATCCACATCCACAATGACATTAAGTCTACCTTAAACAATCCTTCCATGGGCAACTCACATGCATCATTGCCTTGCTTGACATTTCCAAAATAGTACGACACAAACATAACTAAGCAAATGCTAAGCTTACCCAAAACTCCCCAACTAAAGCATATAAGCGCTCTAAAGGTAGAATAAGATGTAGCACTACTTAAAACCTGTGAAAATGTGCCTTCTCATCTAACTCTACATTAAGCAATGGAGTCGCCTCGTCATCTTAACAAGATAAGAAAGCAATTAGGGGAGAAGACTAATAGGTGGAAGTAACAAAAGGAGGAACACAGAGAGACGTTGTCACCTGACTCAAAAAGGCCTCATCATAAGTAACCATATGTAGCAAGGCATCTACATGAGTTTAAATGCCTATATTCAACTCTAAAACATGAGCCTTCACAACTACATCAATGTCAATCTCATTGACTACATTTATTTCTTCACTAGCCTTGTCCATGTCATAGCAATCTACTATGTCTTCTAAATTTGCATCATCATTTACATAATTGTAAGCCATAGGAGTGCCATCATAATCAAATAAATCTTGGTCATCATCTTCTTCATCCTAAGGGATTGGCTGCAAGTGGCTTTGGACAGTATCCTAATAAAAAATAACAATGCATAAGATCAAAAAGGAAAAGTCTTGAAGAAACAAATTCTCAAAGGAATAATCCTTACTTACTAGATACGTGTCTTTTTTCACATCACTGTGGTTAGGCAGCAATGGAGAAGGGTACTTTGATACTTTCACCCTTATTTTGGCTTATTTAAAAGAATCTGACTCTTCACTAGCATGATTAGCATATGTTGTACTCTACGACCCTTTAGACCCTATTGGCCTTGGAAGCTAAAGATATAGTTTGTCTCTATAAACATTCACCTCTATGATTGAATCGAATTGGAAACAAAAGCATAAGCCTCAAAACCCTTTAAATAAGTTGCCCAGTAAGATGACTGGCTGGGAGATACAACCCTGTGATGACTAAGGAGGTAAAGTAAAACCAATCGACCTCAAGGTAAAGAGTCTTGATGTCTATGGGAGACACACATTGATAACAAGACTCAAAATCTATATTTAGAACTATCCCATGAGGAATGCCTTGGTTAAATCTAAATTGCCACACTACCTTGTGTAGAGAGTACACTACAATACCTAGTTAAAGGAAGTTATGGCTTGAGCCCTTTACATCGAGTAATGAAGGAAGACTAATTGAGACAATCCATAAGAGAAAACCAATCTCTAAGTGTTGCAATGATTCATGATTCTTCAAGGAAATATGGCCTTGCAAGCTAGGTAGGTAATATCCGCTACATGACTAATAGCCATTAATTTTCTCCACATATAGATAAAATGTAAACTCTTTGGTAGAATCAATGAGGTTGAACAAATGGGATTCATAATGCCTCTCAACCCAAGCCTACGATCGTGGTTAAATTGAATTAGGCTTGGTATTCACATTGGGAGTTCTAAAATGGCTCCTAAACCTCTCAGAAAAGAAAAGCTAAAGGAAGATGATGTCTATGTAGCATAGCAAAGTGTAGCGGCCCGTAGAGTGGACAAAGGTATGGTGATATAAATCCTAGTGGTGGTATAAGGAACCCAAATAAAGGGGTACTAAGGGAAAGCACTCCCCTTAAGACATATGAATCGCTAATGGAAATAGACAAGGGATAACCCCATCCTTAAGACCACTTAGAATGATGTATATAAACAACCATAAAGCAATCAATGCTACGAACTCAAACTTATCAAGGAAACATATGTGGTTAAGTTAAGGTACTCGTGAAAATGAGGTAATCATGGTCCTGAATAAATAAATGATTAATACTCACCTGGTTCTATGATGAAGGCCTCAGAAAGTAAAATTGCCAAAGAAATACTTGATCCATAAAGTAAACATAGATCTCTTTCAAAGGAGTCCTACTTGACTGTACAGTTACTAATAAAGTTAAATGTCTATTTTGATCTGTAGTAGTGGTCAAAGCAACCGCAACATTCATCTTCCCAAAGTTACGAAGTTTCAATAACAAAAAGAAGTCCTTCGGGGTTAGTGTGTATTCTCCCATGAAGTTATGAATGTATGAGTTTGTGTGCTCTACCTAGCTATTATAGCTCAACAAATCTTCATGTCTTCCATTTTTGTGAAACTGAAGCGTAAAGTCATGGTAATGGTAGAAAAAATCCTAGCCTCATGATATACTGCACCTATGTGAAACATCCATTAAGTGTTTGCTTTGAGTAGGTGAGCTAGGTATGCGGAAGAGGCAACTTTCTCCTCTTATTTCCAAAATGAACATAGACTCACCCTTCATTAATAGTTCAGGCTACAGCTATACTTTTAGAGAGATGAGCTTGAGGGAGCCATTAGTGGGTGTAGTCATACGCTTCTCTCAAGAAGTAGCTCGAATCCAAAAGGAGTCTCCTTTGATCACATCATCACTCCATTCATTGCGAGGAGATGGAATTTTTGGTATTTGACCTCCATTATGGGCCAATAACTCTCTTTGACAGGTGATTCCAATGGGCTTAGGTTGGCTACTCTTGGACTTGGCTATGACTAGTGATATGGGAATCTAGGAAAACAATTAATGTAAACTATGGACCCATTAGAGGTCAGGATTCTACGGTAGCACTTAAGGTTAACCAAAGGCCTGAATAAATGAGTAGATCTTAAGAATCTGGACAGACACTTAAAGTCGGATTGAGCCCATATGTGAAATAAAGCCTCACCTTAAAATGAAACAGTATAGAGAGTAATCTTACAAAAAAAAAAAATCAAATAAAGTGAAACAGTATAGACTCTCTATTCCAACTTTTTTTTTTCTCCTCATGTAGTTCTTTAGTATCAAAAGTTTTACCAATAAAGTGATTTACAAGCTAAGTATATTATCATGCTTTATGTTATCCTCTAAGTTCCCTATTTAATGTGTGCTTTCTTGTTTTGTAGGGAAATGGGAACTTCCTGGATTGATTGATTCAAATGTGAATATTACATTTTTATGTACTTGAACAAAAATATTAGGAATATTATTGTTTATCTTCCTTTTTTTATTCTTCACGAGTTTTTAATGTATTACTATTGTTGGTTCTTTATATATATTGATAGATTTCCAAACCATTTATGCATTATTATTTAATGTCATGCTCCATATAATTTTTGCACATATAACATGGATTCATGGCTACTAGTATTATATTAAGCCAATAAAATTGTATTCAAATCTACATATTTAATCTCCTTTATATTTCGAAGACCATTGCCAGTTTGCATAAAGATTCTAAACTAATAAAGTGTCTAGCCTGAATTTTCGGTTTCTTATTTTTAATTTGATTCCTCACTTTTCAATAAATATTAAACCCTAACATATTTAATATTAATTCTCGACTAAAGAAATTGAGAAATTTAAGTTCTTTTAAAAAAAATTTTGGAGTCGCCACCTAACTAAAGTTGAGAAAAAGAGAAATCGTAATCAATTTCTCGTAATCAATTGGATAAATTGATTACGATTTAACTATCGATTTTTTATTTCAATTTGATAAAAACCAAAGGGTTTCAAATTTGGGAGCTAACCTATTAAACCTTAATATGTACCATTATCTATTTTTCGAAATTAGGTTTATTTATCAAAATTGTTTTTTCTTAAGAAAAATAAAAACCAAAAGAAAATAAAAAAAGAACCTAAGTTTCTACAGATTTTAACATTGCCCTAAAGGTGTATATATACTTACTAATTAGGATCAAACGACCGTAGTTCTTTCTGAAAACTTTAATATATTAGTTTATTTTAATTTTGAAAACCGATCGAGTTTATATGGTTGTCAATTTAGTTCATTAAAAAAATAACTCTAAAAGGGCCCTAATCCTCGAGTATTTTTATTTTATAAAAAAAAATCTCTAAAACATTCTAGTTTTTTTAAATGGTTTTTTTATTAATTTTTATTTCTAAAAAACAATATCTCTAAATGAGAAATCCTAGAAACTAATACTAAAAGAATTCCTAAACTAATATATATTACTATTAAACCGCAACTAAACAACTTACATCAAATAAATGAATGAATAAATAAATAAATATAATAAACAAATAAAGAAGAATGTAGTAAGTGAAACTAGAAGAAGGACCGGACCTTAGTAAGATGGACGTAGGCGATAGGGCTTGGATCCGTAGGGGCTGTTGTGTACGGTTGGCTTTGGACTGTGTTTGAGTGTGCTGATTGGCATGTGTTGTGTTTGATCATGGTAGTGAGGATGGATAGTAGCTGCGAGTGATCGTAAAGTGTTGTAACGTTAGCATGACTGGACGTACTGTCTGATCATGGGAGTGTTTTGCAGCAACATGTTGCTGTTCATGAGTAGATGTGCGGACGATGAAGCATGGTGGACGATGGAGAAGGGGTCATCGAGGTCACACGTTGCTGGACGTGTGTGCCCGTATGTGAACAGCAGTAGCGTGTTAGTTAAGGGGTTGTGTATGGATGGGGCTGTACTGCTCCGTTGCTATTTGGCGTACAATGAAGTGGATGAGATTGTCTGTGACCATGCTAGAGTATAGGTAAATTGTTGTATCAAGGATGATGAGCGAGGGAGGGAGTGTTAGCTATGCATGATTCAACGTGGAGTGCTCAATCAGTTGATGTTGGCATGATGTGTGATCCTAACTATAAAGTGCTGTTTGTGTGGCTTATGGAGTGACGATATGGAGTGCAAGCTGCTGTTTTGGCGTGGATGGCCTGTGCTGTCGTGTGTTAAGTCATAGGCATATAGAATTGGTCATGGATGTTGTTCGGCATACTCGGTGATTCGTAGGGTGATTAGCGGTGTTGTATTACTACTATGACTTAGTCGTGCAACGGGTCTAGTGTGTGTTCATGCTCAGTTATGTGAGTTGGCATAGATGTTGATCGAGGGTGGAGTAATGCATGTGTACTGGATCATGTGTGAGGGTGAGAGATTCTGGTTGTGGGAATGTGTTGTGGTGATGTCAGTGGGGTGTAATGCTGTAGCTGGGTTTGTTGGATTAAAGATGAAACTTGCTGCACTATGGAATGTGAAAGCCATGGTTGTTGGTCTTGTTGCTTGGTTGCTGTTCATGTGGCGATGGAGAAAGAGTACTTCGCTTTTTTTTCGAATGTGTAATTGCTTTTTTTTTTTCTATGCTGTGCGAAACATATATATAAAGTTCAAAAAATAAATAGATTTGAATTGATTCAAATCTACTTTGAATCCATTCAAATATTGCATTAAATTCAAAAAATTTAATTAGATTTTAAAAAATTGATTAGATTTGAATCTCGTATCTCAATCATTTTCGTAAAATGAAAGAAAAAAAAATAAAAAGACACATATATACTTAATGAGATTTAAACTCATGACTTTAAGCTAATCCAATATCAATATTCAAATACTTATCCATTAAGTCGTTAACTTATGCTTTAATATTTAATACAATTAAATTGTACTTAAACTACGTAACTTTCTAAAATAAAGTTATTTGAATCGAGCTAAAATTAAATCCATTGAACATAAAACGTTTTACTTTCTAAAAAATCCATTTTCTTAAAAAATCTTTATAGTTTCTATTTTTTTCATTTTTTTGTATTTTTATCATTTTTCAATTATTTATTTATTTTTATATTATTATCTTTTATTTTTGAATTAGGACCCTTTTAAAAAACAAAAATTAGAACTATAAAGGGATCAAAATTGGGTGTCTACATAAAGCATGCTCTCTCCTGATCAAAACTCTTAAAAAATATTTATATACCCATTGAATTGTCTTTAAAGTTTGTAAAATAGTCACTATTTAGAATTCTTTTAGCAAAGGTTTTCTGACTTTAGTGACAACTTAGGAAGCACATGCAAATTATATATAAGTTATGGAGAGTTGAATTACTATGAGTTTAAAGAGTACATCCATACTTCTAAATTATTAGTTTTGGAAAAAATATTTGCAATTAATAAATTATTAATAAAACATAATGATGAAAAGTGAGTTCTAGAAAACAATATCATCAAACCCTGATTAAAAGGTTGACGTAGGAAAGAAAAGAGGTCAAGAGTTAAGAGGGTTAAAGTAAGGTTAGATTAGGACCAAACTAAGATAAATAAAAATATTAAAATGTGATTCATATTTATTTATAAAATAATAAAATTTTTACCACATTCTTAAGATTTGAAAGTTGAAAATTTTTACAATTTACTTATATTTTTTTTTATCTACATTTAATTTCTTTGAATATTCATGCATTCTCTTAAAAAAAATAATATAATCTAACCTATGAACTTAATTGGGTCCTATAAGAATAAGGATGGACTGACTAGGCTAATTTGGTTGAATCAGGATTGTGATTAATGAGGATCAAAGGGGGTGAACCAGATTAGTTTTATGACTCGATCAAGTTGAATTAAGCTAGATTAAGTAGGTCAACTCAGATGTGACAACATTATAAAAAGAAGTTCATAATAAAATTATTACTTCTTTAAAAATGAAGCATGAATACATGGTGTATACGATATAACCTTTACTAGTTAAAACACAACTTAATAATAAACTAACATTTAATATACTTTATAAGTATGAAGCAGAATCCATAGTAATTTTATATACTTCTTGAAGTGAAAACCCAAATATAAAAGTAACAATTATTGTGTTATTAGTTATTGAAGAACATTTACAAGCATCATATTGTGAAATTTCGAAGGAAAATAGACAAGGAGTAGCCTAAATTGATAAATTTATATGAAGCATTAGCATGTCATAGGATAGTGTAGCCTCCACCATTTTCCTTTTGGTTATGAAGTTCAGTTGTTTCTTCACGTGATTGTTCCAAACTTTCCCTCAACTTGCGAATTTCTTCATTCGACTTCATTTAAGCTTCTTGAGCATGCTCCTCTGCCCTCCTTCTAGCAGCTTGCTCTTCTAGTAATTTTTGCTCTAGCTCTCTAAGCTTTGCTTCAACCTAAGAAAGCCATCAATGCAACAATTGGGGGGAACATTTTATGCTTACATAGAACATAAATCATTTAGAAAATCTAATGAAAAATATTTTAGTGAGCTATTTCTTAAAAATTCAGTGCATCTAAGGGCCACTTCAAGTTAAAGCTACCCATAGAACTCGTAAAACCCTTGAAAATACTACCTTACATATCTGTTGTGGATTATATTAATTCTATGCATAAAAGTGAAAGGAAAAATGCCCAAGAAATCAACTGGAAAAGGTAATGTGGAAAATCACCATATCTGTTATTCGCTTAAGTTGATCCTCGTAAAATCTTTTCATCTGCTCCTCTAACTTAGATATTTCTCCTTTGGTGTTGTGCAACTCATGAAGCTTTATTGCCCCTTTCTGTCAAATACACATTAATGTTACTATATAGTAAACAGTACATGTAATTCTATAGCCGAATAACCAACCAACCTATACTTCGGCAAACAACTCATTAGTGTAGGGTTTTCCATTATTCTGATTGATAACCATATTAACAAGAGCTAAGAGCTCTTGAACTTGTACAATTCTCTTTGATTTATCCTTTGTCTTATTATCAAAAAGCACCTTCCGATTCTCACAAAGGTTGAGAATGTCCTACAAAATTGTAATAATAGTCCACTATCAGCTAAATGAATTTGAAAATTTGATAGAATCAGTCTCATTCTTCTAAGCTTTTCATGGTAGAAAACTTTAACATTCCATCATTTATGTTATGCAAGTAGTTCCATTCATAAAGCATGCAGCTCCATCAGGACCTATCTCCTATACCTTAGCTAGAAGGATCTTGAGTCCATTAACAACCTAAAGTTTGATTTCTATTCTTGTAGACATAGGTAAGTAACAAGGAGTGCTACTCATGAAATTTTTCTATAGTTTCTTGACCAATATTTCTTGATTTTATTTCTTGTCATCGTTCCCTATATTTCTATTCCTTGCAAGTGAACCTCACTTGCTTTGTTCCTTTATGCTTTTCGAATCACTCATATTCTACTTTTATCTTCTATCTTAGTCCTTTCTCAATGCCCTAAGAGAGACCTAAGTTCCCATGGCAAGGTAAAACATCATGATGGTGTGAAATAGAAATAAAGAGAAGCCACCAAAATACTTATAAAGAAAATCCTATCTTGTTGTATGAAGAAACATTATGGAAAAAATTTATTTTAAACATCAGTCTAGCCACTTAAGAAGTAAAACCAACTACATGCTGGTATATTTATTAGAATAAATAAATATTAAATATCTAACAACTTAGAAGAAAATCATACCGACTTAAAGGAGACAAGAAAAAATCTACTTACAATCTTTATCAAATTAAGACAACAACATGAGAAACTATCAAAAATCCTAATTAAACATATGAACATAGGCAAGCTTTATTAGATAGGCTAAGTAAAGTACACTAAAAACATCCTCGATCGCTTATGATAGTTTTCTTCCCCAAAATATAAGCGAAATGTCTCTAAGATATTCGTTCTCAAACCTATACATGGTATGTCATTTAAAGTGATCTAGCTAAATTGGATAAGTATAAGGAATAGATTGAAGACAACATGTACCCAACTTAAGCAAAGGCATAAGAATGTTCATAATAACTCACACATGTAGAGCTTTCTTACACAAAAAATGTAAATTCATATCCATCTTCCTTCTTAACAAAATAGACTTCATTTCAAGAGAGCCCGCCTATGAAAGCATGCAGCAATTAGTTCAAAATAACAAACCAAAAAAGGGGTTGCTATAAATGTGAAAGCAAGAAGAAAAAGAAAGTATAGAATTTTTTAGGATTAAAAAAAGCTTGATCTTACAATTCATGATTGGTGTAGGAGAGAAAAAAAACTTTCCATGTTAAACATGGTAAATAATTATGCAAAGGAATGAGAATGTAAGATCATGTTAAGGTAACCAACATTTAAAGAATAGTGGAAAGATTAAATTGAAGCGTATCATGACAGAAAACTATCACACTAAATTTTTGAAGCTATGTTAACTTAAAGAAGAATGAGATCCCTATGTAAAAAGAAAATAAATAAATATATGAGAGAAAGAGAGAGATAGAGAGAGATTTGCATCACAAGAACAATTGTAAGTTCCACATTCAAAATGAATCAGTGCACTAAAAAAAATAACAAAACGAAGGGAATAAGAATAGGTAACCTTCAAAGGTTGGGGGCTTTCACGACCTAGGTAATCATCCAAAGTCTCATCATCATCTTCAAGTGCATCCCCTCCAGTAAAAACAACAATCATGTAGTTTATGATTTTGCTTCCAAACAAAAATTTCAAGCTACGAATAGCAACTTCTTCTTCTTCTGAAAAACGAGCTGTAACAGATAATACAAGAAGGAAAGCATGAATTCCATCCTTAGCCAAATCAATGCATTTGATTATTTCCTTGCCAACTAATTCAATTTCAACAGAAATATCAAAGAGACCTGAAATGACCCATTATGTCAATAATACTTCCATCACTTTATTGAATGTGAATTGTGACAAAGAAAAGTTTGACATCAGTTCATACCAAGAGTGTCTATCACATTGATTATTTGGCCATCCTTTAGCACAGTTTTTTGCAACTCACAGGTGCTTGTAACAGTAGACGAGCTAGCCTTAGATTTAAATGCCCTTCTTCCAAGAATGGTATTACCCGTCGCACTTTTACCATTTCCAGTACGACCAACTAAAGCCAGTGTCCGAATTGAAGAAGTAAGCTCCATCACAAAAAGTTAGAATAACCTAATTCCAAAAACAAAATACTAGTAAGTTGAACTCTCAATGGCATCCACTTCATAAAGCAAAAGATAACCATATTTCAACACATGATCAAATAAATAAACATTATAAATTGCATTTGGAAGTCGGAACCCCTTAACTTTAATGTTTGACCACTTAAATCTAACTTCTTACTAGCAATGACTTAGACCCTAAAAGGACTACACTTTTTGGTAGTTGAAAAGGCAAATTCTCTTGTTCAGATAAGTTCCTGGATAGGAAGTCCTTAGTCAATTTTTTAAGGATTAAAAATGAGGGGCAAATTGTAAATACATCACAAAATTATTGTCTAGGTGCATGAACTCCTAAAATATGGATTTACCTCCTTCTAACTTTTGAAATAAAATACACTTTAACCATCACCATAATAAGCCTTCTACTAGTGGTTTTGGGAGTTAAAGGTTAGCAAAGTGCAAAAATGTTTTCAAAGTTGTGAAGTAGTGAAGTGTAGTGTACTATATGGATCCGACTGATAATTTTTTTGTTCACTGGAATAGAATAATGTAAGCGGAAGGTGCAGCCCTCCTTCGGTCTGCTTATGGTTTTACGTATGTATCTCGAGTAACCAGCTTTTAAGACAACTCTATCGGGAAATTCTACATAAATAAATATAAGAAGTGGTGTAAAGTATCCAACCATAACAAGGTGAAAAATGATTAGAATCGTGTACTCCATCGGTCCATGTGCGGGGTGTGGGAATCATAGCAAAGTAAAAATCCGATAAAGATGGAAATGTTCAGTTCATTTGAGTCAACCTCTATTAACAAGTTCATCCATCATGATGCAACTTTAGTAAGTAAAAGTTTTGGTCTTTTATTTAAGAAATCTTATTAACTAGTCATTTAGCCCACTTTTGCACAATTTCTCATTGAATTAGACCATGACCAACCATCAAATCTTTCTTAAAGCTTTGATTGGTTAATGTTCTATAGATATTAATCTAATTTCGCAACTTTAGTAAATACAATGGGATCGTATCGATGGAAGAATAACGGTAGAAGACTCCATAAACTCATTTATATTTGCAAGATTGCCCACTTTTTTTTACACAAACCACTTCAAATTTTTTATAGATCATCAAAATACATCACATTATAATTAAGATCAGAAATCATTTCAATTTTTTCAAAAACTCAATAATTTTTTCAAATAATGGCTTCCAAGAAACACAAGTTAATAAAAAGCCAACTACCTATTATTGAAAAACTTTTCACATAGCATCAAGTTAAATACCATAGAAAGTCTATATAAAAATTTTGAGATCAAAACAATGTTGTTCGGAGTTCTAAAAATTAGATCAATATTTGTTCAAACAGCACGATTCTTAACAAAATTTGTTAAACTAATATTTTTCCATGAATCTACTTATAAAATAACTAAGTAATAAGATTTTCTAGAATTTTTTTAACATGATTCAGCATTTTTAGAAATCAGATAAAAGTCAGAGTAAAGTGGAGACGCTCAGCTTTCCGACCTCCGTTTGGCAACCTGGGTATATCGGTAGGCCCTAACGTGGGTGGCTCCATCCAGTTGTGGTAGTGGTTTGATGTTAGGTGTTCGGTGAATCTGCAAACCACGTTTGATCAACTTAAACACTAAATTTTCTTATTATCCTAAATTTCCTCTAAATAACATATGCTCCCTCACCAAATTTTCTAGAGCCTTCCAAGTGCTCAAAAATGCTAAATAATTGAGGATAGAAATCATTTATAGATGATAGGTTCGGTGGGAATTTTTATTGAATTGTACATGCCTCAACTTACTAGTTTTTCTAATTTTCGGATGATGCTAGGTGTCCACCAATTAGTCCCACTCCTCCACATGCTACTTCACTTGTTGCAACGCCAGTTACAAGTTATACACATATATTTTTCCTTAAATAATTTAATTACGTTACATATATATTTCTAAATATTATTTCGTGTCATTTTATCACTTACATTACTCAAATAAATTATCCTCAAAGAGCTTGATAATTATTAGAATTCGAATTTCACATTTCTGATATATAACAAATAATATAGCTATGGTTAATTTATTTATTATATCATCATTTTTATCATTCCATTTTTCAAAATCTAAGCTCATGGGTTACTTCGACTAATTTTTTATTGTTATGTCATAAATTTTGAGTCTAATAGTATAACTTTTACGATCACTTTAAATTTGACTGTTGAAATCTTATTTAATAATTTGCAAAATTTCATAATTCGTGCACTTTTACAAACATTGGAGACACAAATTAAAAAGAAAAAATTCAAATATTGAGAATTAAAAATGTACTTTCTCCAACAAAACGATGACCTTTTTTTCTACAAAATTGCTTAAAATCCTACTAATAACGAGAAAGAGGGAGAAAAAAAGATTCCAATAGCGTTTTCCTTAAAGTTACATTTAAAATAAGAACGAATTGGATTCTGCTGAGCCCCCTTTTTTTTTTTTTTCATAAAATTACCAAAAGGAGACTACTTATATATGTTATGCTGTCCTCACAATTTTGTGAGTTTAGTTGAGTTTGAGAGTTACGATATGCAATTTTGAATTTCACATTGAACTATTCATAAATGATCAACCTGATTAGAACAGTAATAGATTGCTGCCTAGCATCCTTGCTTCCATTCTTCTGAAGTTAAAAGAATACCTTTATCTTTTTAAGCTCATTTCATCATTCTCGTCCTGTATGAATGCAAAAGTTCATTGATTTCAATTTGGCCGAAAGATGCTTCAATGAAAGTCAAGCTGATGCAAGATCCCTCGGCCCATGCAAGGCAAGCCAAGTTTTATACGATGCCAGACTCTGGACTTGACATAAAAAGAGGACAAGATGCGCATAGGAGGAGCGAAACCATAAAAGTACATATATTTTCAAAATCCTTTTCGAAATTTCAATGGATGTGTTTTAAAAAATTTTCCAAAGTTTTAGGATGTAAGCGGAAGGTGTAGCCCTCCTTCAGTCTGCCTATGGTTTTACGTATGTACCTCGAGTAATTAGCTTTTAAGACAACTCTATCGGGAAATTCTAGATAAATAGATATCTAAATTCCGTCTAAGAAGTGGTGTAAAATATCCAACCACAACAAGGTGAAAAATGATTAGAATCTTGTACTCCATCGGTCCATGTGTGGGGTGTGGGAATCATAGCAAAGTCAAAATCCGATGAAGATGGAAATGTTCAGTTCATTCGAGTCAACTTCTATTGATAAGTTCATCCATCATGATGCAGAACTTCAGAGGTTATAGAGATATCTGGTTAATGCATCCCATGTACCAGAAGACACCACCAGTTCATATGCAAATCCAATGCTATGGACTTAGATAACTTTGTTCAGCTATTAAAGTTGATTCAGTTCTTAAGCTGGGAAAGATTTATTTGTTTGGCTATTGAACCAGTTAGGAATAGTAAGTACACTTCAGCCCAATATTGAATGGTAGAGACTGGATAGTAGAAGATAATGATCCTTTACTGCTCACAAGCAGAAGAGAAATGAGTACTAGGAAGTAGAGATTGAGGGAGAAAGTGTGAATTAATTACACTATATTTGGAAAGGAGGAAGGAATTGGGAGGAGAAGAAAAGTGGAAGGAAAACATAAATTTTAAGATATTTTCTACTGTTTGAAAATTGAAGGAAAGTGGGAGGAATGGATTTAAAAAGGAAAGTTTTCCCTAGGATCTGTATTTTTTTTTTTTTTTTTACTTTCAAATTGGAGTCATTTGGGATAGAAGTTAAAATTTCAATTGTATCCTCACTTTTTAAAGTCTTGTCATCTTTTTTTAGGAGAATATAGTAATTTAGTAGTTTAAAGTATTTTTAAATGTTATTTTAAAAAATATTCCTTCTCTATTCTTTCCTTCAATCCAAACAAAAGCATGCACTAATTCCTTCCTTCCATTTTCTTTCCTCTCTAATTCTTTCCTTCCACTTTTTATCACTCCTAATTCCTTCCCTCTTCCTAAACATAATGTTAAAGAAAGGATACAGAGGGAAGAGATGGTGTTGGGGATTGCAATGGCTATCAGAGACAGGGTTTTGGGATAAAGTTCAGCATCATCTTGGAAGAGTAAAGTATGCAATCGCTCATAGTATGTGTTACTTTCTGAATTTCGATGTATAAAGCTAGGCATAAGTTGCTGTTTCGGTTCCTTTGGTAATGAAGTTTCTAGCTCTAAATTGTACCCGTAGCATGTGTTACATGCTCCTATTGACACAACCTTTCATTCTCTCACTTTGGCTTTTAAACATTGGTATATGTAATTTTATGCTAAGCCGAAGTAAGGTATCATTGATGCTCATACTCAACCACAAATGATTCTCATGTAGCTTTTTTGAAAAGCAGCAGGTTCATCATTCTGAGGAAATAAATTTGGGAATCATCTTTTTACCTAATAAATTCGTCATTACACGTACATGTGATTGGAAGGTGAAAGGAAAAAACGAGTAATTAGGAAAAGAAATCATGATGGAAATGCATTTCATCCAACAAACGAAGGTAAAGATTGGATCTGGACGTAGTTTCGAACATGAGGAATTATCTAAGCATGAACTACGGAGAGATCACGTTCGAGCTTAAAGTGTTGCTGTCTGATTCTCCTAATTTTCAATTCATCAGGCTGACACAATCACTCCCACGCTAATCCTTCTTACAAGAGCTAGCATATGATGGACGGAAAAAAAAAAAATGACTGAACTCTTTAACAAATAGTCAACGAACTTCTGCATATTTATTTATTAAAATATCATAAACGAGATATATGAGCAACAATGCGCTTGTGGAGAACCAGCAAATAAACTATGATCTATCAGTCATTATAGTGAAAAAAAAAAGAGGGATCCTCTGTCGATTAAACAATTATGATAACTTATAAGTAAATGATTGCCATATTAAAACAATATGAATCATCGTCTATGGGAATACCCTTTGTGTATCCTAATTAATAATACAAAGTAATTGATTTTGTTGATTGTTGCATCATGAATTGGACAAAATCATACATGAGAAGGGATTATTACAATTACAAAGTTTAATGGTCTATGTAAATGAAAGAAACTTGTTCTCATTATCTTCTTGAAAATGATTAATGCAAAGACTTGAACTAAAAGTTTTGGCTTTACCTTGTTGTATTGCTCTTTAGGTGGGACACACAATATCATACATGCATAGTGTTGCGGTCTGTGTTTTGGAGAGAAGTGGGGTGTTCAACTTAGGGCTTAATGTGAAGAGAGTAGTGTCAGTTGGCAGATTGTTTGTGGGGCTGGGTAGTCTCTTAAGGTGGGGTTAGCCACCCGTAAGTAAACTAGTTAAGAGCTGATGCCGCTCTCTTGATAATAGCCATCGCAGGCTGAAATCAGTCAAGAAGTTGGACATCCCCTATCTCAAGGAAGACAGTGATAATGTCGATTGGCACTCCTAAAGTAACAGGGGCTTAGAATAGCCCAAGAAGATAAAAAGGGAAAGGTTAGCTCATCTTCCATAATCAAAGAAAATACATTAAATAAAGGAGGGTTAAGTACCATACGGGCACTTATAGAAGGGGTAAACCTTCTATCCCGTGACAAGTAGTATCAGAGCCAAAAGTTTCAACTTAGTGGAGCCACCTAAATGTTACTACTGTACTATATGGAAAAGGGTGGTTCTTGTTGACAACTGGGCTTATGTAGATAAAGATCAAGAGGAGAAGTGACCACCAGGTGAAGGGCATCGTTGCTAGAAGGGACAACTGTACCATGAGCAGCATTGTAACAAAACTCTACTCAAGACTTAAGGAAAATTAAAAATGTACTTCAAAGGGTAGACCTTACTGTTAGGCTACTTAACAAGAGGTGATCTCGGAAGACTAGAGGAAAGCGTAAGGGCGAGGGAATACTTGTGGAAGCCTTAGAGTCTTGGCGGAAATGATCTTGGCATGGAGTTGGGCAATGGTGGAATATGGTCGATGATTTCAAGGGGAAGGGTAGTGATGAAGAGTTGGCCACACGATGAGAGTGTTGTGGATTAAGATGAGGGAGAATGTCATGGTCCGTGTTTTGGAGGGAAGTGGGAGTATTCAACTTAAGGCTTAATGTGAAGCGAATAGTATCAGTTGGCAATTTGTTCGTGGGATTGGATAGTCTCTCAATGGGGTTGATTACCCATGAGCAAATTTATTAGGAGCTAATGTCGCTCTCTTGATAATAGCCATGGTAGGTGGAAACTAGTTATAAAATTAGACGTCCCTTATCATAAGGAGAATGTTGACAATGTTGATTGGCACTTCTAAAGCAAGATAAGCTTAGAACAATCATGAGAAGATAGGAAGAGAAAGATTGGCTCACCCTCCATAATCAAAGAAAATATGTAAGGCCAAGGAGGGTCGAGCACCATACAAGCACTTGTGGAGAGGGTAAGCCTCCTGTCCCGTGATACATAGGATAAGTCTAGGTGTTGAGTTGTGAAAAAGTAAGAGGTCATGGGTGTCGTATAATTTACTGTTGTTGGAAATATAAGACAATGTGAGCTTTAAGTCTTAAAGAATGAGAGTTGGTTATGATTATAAATACTTGAGCGGAATAGTCCTGGGAAAACAAAGATATATCATTACCGAGTATTAAAGAAATCACTTCAAGAAAGCAAAGCAATGATGTTGAACTGCACGGATGGTCGTATTGATGACTCGAAATTTGGTGAGCCTACACTAGAAAGTGGCCTATACGTAGCGGCAGCCACTTTGGTCTGTATCATAGCAATGATAGCAGATCTCGCTGCCAGTTTTCAAATTAAAAAGAAGTGAATCCCATCCGGATACTTTTCACTGAACGCCATTCTTTTAGCTGTTGTTGGAGTTGCAGTCAAGCTATCGGCTGATATGACTTCCCCAATGCCCTCACAAATCGATCAACTTGCTAAGTTAAGTACCTCTGCTTTCTTATGTATTGTAATTGCTAATATCCGACCTTCACTAGGAATGTTGGAGAATGGTGAGCTCTTTGCAAACGCAGTAGCTCTTTGTGTTTTTGTTATCTCTTCGACAGTAAATATCTGGTTTCCATTAAGAACTGGGGTCATTTACAAATTCAAAGCAGCACATGGTGTCATGCTATCTGTAATGTATATTCTTTTAAGCCTATCCATGGCTACTGCAACGTCCCTTCCATTTCTTAAAAATTATCTGCAACTTAAATTTGACAGACAGCACCAGACTACGGAAGGATTATTTGATAATAAAGATAAAATGAAGATAAAGGCCGTGAAACTAAAGGAATATCTGATAAAGTTTTCAATGATGTCTCAGTTTGGTTGCCCCCATTTTATGTTGGCTAAGTGATACATGTGCTGCATGGATGTATTTTACGGTTTCGTGGTAGCAGCAACATTGTTTGTTGCTCTTTTTGCAACTACATTCCATAAGGACAAATTCTTGGGCTCGAATACATGCAGCGGTGAGTCTGATTATGGGTGATCAGTTTTAGGGATTCTCATAACTCAAACTATTGGTGTAGTAGTGAGCTTGATGGCGCTGCTTGGTAGCTTGATCTATTATTATAGTACGAGACGTGTGGATGGGGTTCTCCTAAGGTGGAATGAGGAGTCGTCTGAGACAGAAAACTTCTGGATGAGGAATCTGGATGTGGCAAAAGAGATGCCTATCTTCCCATATATTGAGGATACAGAAAAATCTCATAGTTTTTATCGAGTGAAAATGAGATTCAGTCGAGCGCTTTTTATCTACAAATATATTTTGGCAATGGACGCCAATGTGTCTTCTCTGTTTCGAGTCCTATTTAGATCGTTCAAGATCAGGTATCAAAGAAACATGCAAAAGAGTGTTTTGGATAATCACACCAGTTCAAGTCATCCCAGTCCAAACTCAAATGACCTTATATCTTACTTTCTACATCTGGAAGGCGAGGAGACACTCACCAAGGACATGGTGGAATCTGCCTCTGGTGTTACTCAGAAGTATCTCAGTGATTCAGGACAAAGGGAGCCAAAACTTCTCATAGAATTTATAGAACAATATCTCTCGATGGATTTTATGGGAGTTGTCAGCTTTGAGAACGATCGAGTTACCTCTCCATCGTCCAATTTTGACGGATCTCCTCCCAAATGTTGGTCGCTTTCAGTGCCGACATTGACCATCATTGCAACTGTACTTCCTTACGTTGACCGCGGCTCGACTAAAAGATTGAAAAGGAGTGTAATTCAGGGTCTCGTTTATGTGAAACTAATAGAAGACAATCTCAATGATAGACTTGATTTAGTTAATATCAGGGCAGCTGCAAGCTTTATGTGGGAAAGTTTTGATTGCTTTGACGAATGGTTAAACGTTAATCTTGAAAGCCTCCTTCAAAAGGATAATCCAAAAGAAATTCTGGAATCACTTGCAAGTTTTGCAAAGGGTATCTTTGATCGAAATTTAGAGCTTTCACTGATAAAGGATCGACCTATAAACTCTCGCAATGCTGTAGCTGCACATTCCATGTATAAAGTATGTGAAACTCTATTGCAAGATTGCCCAGAAGAGGAGAATCCCACCCAATTAAGCCACAGATTATTTGAGAAATTGACATCTCTGACATTTTGGGAGCTTGTTTTACAAATCTGAAACAATGTATTCTCAAAATATGCCTAAAGAGCTCCATAGAGAAAAGGAGAGAAACTGCCTTTCAGATGCTCGAAACTTTTGGGAATACAGAAAGAATAATGAAAATCCTGGAAGAGAGAGAAACAAAGATTCCAGATCTCGCCCCTGATAAGTTGGCATTCATATCTCACTCCCCACCTGGACGAACAACGCCAGTATCATGGAGATGGCCAATAAAGCTCTTTTTTCCTGCGGAACGTTTAAACTTAGCTTAGTCGGTTTTACCGGTTGTGTTTCACTTGTATCTTAATTGCTCGGTTCGCTTGCTCCTTTTCTACTTTCGACCGGTTCTTTCTTCTACTTGCATTTATTTATTTATCTTTTCCATGTTTGGCTTGTTGTTCTACATACAATACTTGAAGTAACAATTTGTCGCATCCACCCCCAGCGCGCTTTGAATTCTGTTGCGGAAGTAACACAAGAATACTATGTTCTTGCTATGTCCTCATCGAGGAAGATCCATGTAGCCAAATGGTGAAATGTTAGAAGAAACCGAAAATTCATGAAACAAACTGCTAAATTCTTTCTTGACATTGCTTTGCGGAGCTTCTTTATGCGAAACCCATGGAGCTCAAACTTTGATGAGAAAACAAGGAGCTTCCAATCAATATTTTGGTATTCCAATTCCATGAGAGAAAAATTTAAGTGCAAATTTGAAAAAATCTCAAATATAATAGTAATTTTTACGCCATTTTGGATATTCAGATAATTAGACTTCACACGTTTTGGTGCTTTTTCCATGATTCTGTTTTAAGAAATGGTTACCAACTGAATGTGAACAAAAGCCTGTAAAAGTAATCGTGGAAATAATCCATTGATTTAACCTCAAATTTCTCTTCGACGTACATGCCAACGGTGATCAAATACAAACGTATTTGCCGTAGTGAAAATGCAATTAAATATTGATATGAATTATTATTATTATTATTATTATTATAGGACTGAATATTTAAATCTGAATTTATAGTTGTAAATGTGAGGTTTTGGCTAAAGTGGTCATGTTCACACTACATTTGACGTAGAGATGACAAGTAGTGAAGTAGTGAGATAACTCGAAGAAAATGATAAGAGAAAGAATAAATAATCCCAGTGTTTTTATTCGTTATGGTATAGCTAATAGGTTATCCTTGATTAAAAGCCTACAAAGCATTGCTGAATGGATATCGGCTGATATCCTAACTGAGGTTCCACCTAGATTGTCCTTATGGCATTATTGATTGATGGCGGATGCGTTGAGTTAAGTTTTACCAAGTTTGGCATTTGTCACTTTATTTATTGATTGACTGATTGATTAATGGTGAATGTCTTGAGTCAAGGTTCATGTAGTTTGGTGGTGTCTTGATTTGAGGCCACCTAAATGTCTGGATGTAGTGATAATCAATGAATAAATAACAAAATTTTACACTTTTCATGGTTCTGGAATCCCATTAATGTTGGTTGCATTTATTGTGCATGTATTCATTTTGCATGTAGATAGATTACATGTTGTGCTAATCAATGCTTGATGACTTACTTAAATAATAGTGGTGAAAATTAAACTTAGTAAGCCACGATTTTGCTTACCCCAATAATATTTCTTGTAAGTTACCCTAAGCTAAGAACGGGCTAGGTTTTGAGTGATGAGCATTCAATGCTCAAGTCTTGAAGAATAAGTATAGAATTAGAATTTTATATGGTTTAAACTTAGATTTGTGAGTTGAGAAATAAAAACTTAATACATTTTTTCAATTTTGAAGTTTCTACTCCTCAAAAACTTTGTTCAAACTCATGTCTATTAAAATTTTTAGTTATCTAATTTTACGATTTGGTAAGGAATTCCAATTTTCTACGGTTCTACAATTGTGAAATATTCATTTCCGTAATTATTTTCATAACTAATCATTTACAAGTATCAAGGTTAAAGGTGATGAGAGATTCATTAGTTAAAGCCTTGCAACATCTAACATGTAAGGCGATTTTCATATTGCACATATATACTTGATATGACAACTTGAAGTAAAAGTTTGATGGATCTACCAACCACCAATGCATTTTGAATTCTTTTGCTAAAGTAACATAAGAATACTATGTTCTTGTTGTGTCCTCATCAAGGCAAATACATGTAGCAAATGGCGTAACATTGTAAGAAACCAAAAATTAATGAAACAAAAGCTCATAACAATCTGCTAAAATCTCGTCATATTACTCTGTTAGGTTCTTTATGTGCAACCTAAGGAGGTTAGTTTTGCACCATATAATGCCCTCTATGTTAGTTTGAAAAATGGTAAGCTCTAAAAAAATCATTTGTGGATATTAAGAAAAACAGGAAAGAGATAGTGAAAATGCAAGCTTTTAAACATTAAGCTCTCATTGATCTAAACTTACTCCAAGTAATATCTAACAGTTTATGTAGATAAAGAAGCATAGCAAGATAATTAGCCTAGCATTATAAAGGAAGCCCTACTCCTTCCATACCGACCTACCCTACCCCACCCCCCTACCCAAGCTAAATACACATGGCTCATTATGCAATGAAATCACTTCTAAAGGTGGTCTTCTTCATGATTCTTATGCAAGGTTAATCTTTTGATTTAGAAAAATGTTGAAATAATTAAGCTCTTGATTAGATTCTTAAAGAAAGACATCATTGCTTGGTACAGAGTTCCTTAGTCAATCATTACAATAATGCCACTAACAACAAAAATAATCTCATGGTAAAATTGTGCAAACAATTTGGGATAACTTATAGATACTCTACCTTACATAGACCCTAGATGAATAAAGTAATAAAAATGGCCAACAAAAATCTCAAAAGCATTGTAAAAAAGATGGTTGTTACTTATAAGGATGTCATAGGATGCTATCATTTGCACTCATGGCCTGTTTGATAAGAATCAAATCCTTACTCTGATCACTTAAGGTTGATCTAGGGGATTACGAGGCCTTACTCATAAGATCTTAGCTTAAGAACCTATGCAAGATGGATATTCTTATCCTGCCTAAGGCTAGTTGCACTTTAACCTACCTTAGTGTGGGACCATGATTATGGTCAAGATAAGTATTGACCTAACTTCAAGAGTTAGGAAGACCTAGATAGGACGAATGACCCAATCACACTACTACCCATTCAAATGCTGAGCTAACTAGAGGCCAAGTTGATCTATCTACCTACTTGACCTAATATTGGTTGACCAACTTATCCAAGTATGTACTAATGCTTCTAAGTCCAAGATGACCATTCAGACCACTAAGTTACCTAAAGACCCGAACATTGCTTTGTAGTAGGGTTCAGCTAAATATCCTTCCTGTTCCTCTTTTATCATAGTTTCCAACCACTGTTGGATACATATCATTAGGTGTATGATACTATGATGATTCTCTAACATATTCGTTATCTTATTTATCTACTTAACCCCTTTAGGATGTATAACTAGGTATTCCTTCTTGTACTCTTCTTATAACTTACCCCTTATGTCTTTTCCTTTCCATTGTGTGCCCTAATGGTCAGGTATAAAAGGCTTTTACTATACATCAACCACATCTTTAGGCATTTTTTGGTTTATACACTTTCATTTGAGAGAATTTCTCTCCTCATCACTCTTATCTACTTCTTTAACAAGTGTAGTGGAGAGTATCCCTTTTAATCATTTGTTCATCATTTCAAGTGCTTATTAGGTAGCATAGGTTAGTTGTTACTAATATCCAGCTAGCTGCATTTAGTTTGCTAGATTTCTTTATTATCTTGATTCCATTTGGTGAGCCCTATATGTCTTTATCCCAAGATGTATTAGTTTTGCTGGTATTAGAAAATGGTTACAGCAAGGGGGAATGTGGGGTTTAATGGAGTTTTAGAATGTGTGTTTGTTGTTAGTGATTGCTATGTTCTTTAGTAATTACTACATTAGGTGTAGCTCAATTTGAGGTTAGTGTGTTGAAGTTATACGTGTGTGCAGTGAGTGTTTTGGTAGTGGTTGTTTGAAGTTACTGTAAGGTTATTATGGGATATTATGGGAGTTGAGTAGTGATTTTAAAGTTATTGAGTAGTAACAGTATTAGACTTAGTGGGTTTGAAGCAAGTGTATGTAAGTTGTGCTTTGTTATCTCATGTTTCGTGCTCTAAAAATAGAGCATAGTTTAAGTTGTTGAGTGAGATTGCTATCGTAGTATTTTAACTACCGTAGATAGTAGTGGTGCAACTCTAAGGTTTTCAAGTGGTGTTATTGGTAGTAAGTAGTGGTTTTGAAGTAGTTCTAGGTTAGTAGTGTAGTGGTTCAGTTAGCAGTATGGTAAATGTAAGTGCCGTAGAGCTAGTTATTGATATCAAACATGGAGAAAGATTGACTTCAATGTTCAAGTAGTTGTGGGTGATAATGAAAGTAGAATGCTAGGCCGAAGCTAATAGGATAGACAAACTCCTAAATTAGTAGATGAAAAATTAGATCAGCTTACTAATCTAATGGAAAGACTACTAATGACCATGTGGAACAATTGATGACCTAATTGAATTGCTACAGATGGTATCCGAGATAAAGTAGTGTGAGATAACGATAATGCCCAAATAGACCTACCTAATCACCCAGCAAGGAATGTCAGCACTGATGCAGAGAGACATGCCAAATGGAGGCTTGTTTTAGATGAGGCAAAAGAGGGAGATGCGGAGATGGATGATAGGGAGTATTTTGGAGTGGAGGAGCATGGTGCCTGAACTCCCTATGATCTTGATAACATGAAAATTCAAATCCTAACCTTATCTTGGAACATTAACATGGACAAATACTTCGAATGGAGGAGGAAAATAATAATGTATTTGATTGTCATTAGTACACCGAAGATGTTAAGGTCTGTCTTGTCATCTTGGAATTTTCTAAGTACTTCGCCATGTGTTGGAAGAATTTAGAAGCTGTAAGGAGACATGATGGGCATAAGAAACTAAGAAGAGATGAAAAGGTTAATGAGAGGATGGTATGTCCCTAACCCTACCTATAAGAAACTATTAAGAAGCTGTAAGAGCTTAAATAAGGTAGTTGAACTATTGACAACTACATTAAAGAGTTTCAAATGATGATTATTTAATATAGATGAGCCCAAGCCTCGAAATATGTCGAGATTCAATTCTAGGCTACAATGTGAGATTTAGAATGTAGTTATGTTATGAAGGATCTACACATTAGAGGAAGGCATTATGATAACTCTGAGGATTGAGAAGCAAAGGTGAAGAACCCATATAAACCTGGATTTGGTCCTAGCCGATTTATTCAACCAAGTTGAGCTGCTTAGTTCGAGTCTCAAAGGGCAATAAGAACTAATTAGAAGAAAGGAAGAGCTTGTAGTGTAATTATTAAAGGTAAGGCTGACTTGAAGGGCTGACCTATTGACAAACCAGTTGAGACATGGTTTTCAAAATCGCAAGTCAACCATATGATTCTACAACTTTATGATGTTATGATGTTTTTATCCATTAAAATGGATGTAAAATCATTTTAGTGCAAAAATTTACTAGAATTATGAATTGTAATGTATGATTCTACCAACATACGACTTTATTAGTTTTTATATAATTTTATATGATTTTACTAATTATAAACATCTAAATAAATAGTAAAATCACAATTTTGACAAATGATTTGAGAAGGATCAATCCTTTGGTTACAAGACTAGTGAAATCAAGCATTTTAAATGTCATGTTTAAAAACATATGGCTGCCTAGTGCCCTAACCAATGTGTTATGATCATGAAACATGACAAAACAGATAGTGTAGATGAAGATGCGCTTGATAATAAGGTGCTTGAGCCCAAGGCTGAAGTAGAGCATAATGAAGAAGTGTGCATTTTGCAAATTAAGGCGAAATCATAGGTTTAGTTCTTAAGAGGGTACTAAGTATTTTCCTAAGCTTTGAGGAGAAGCAACGCAGGAATCTATTCTACACTAAGTGTAAGATTAAGGGCCAATTATCTACTATCATCATAGATGGTGGTAGTTATGCTAATGTGGTTGCACAATCACTAGTGAAAATGTTGAGCATATTGACCTCCAATAAGCTTCGAAGCTACAAGTTGTATCGGCTACATGAGCAAGTGAAGTTACCATTTTTTGTTGGTGATTTATGTCAGGACAAAGTGACCCATGATGTTATCCCCATGGGTACATCACACAAGCCACAGGGAGACCTTGGTTACTTGATTGACGTGTTACATATTATGGCTACAAGAATGCATATGTGTTCACCAAGGATGGGAGGAAAATTGTATTGCAACCTATGGCTCCAACCTAAGTCAATAAGATCCACAATCAACTTACCCATGTTACCAAGAAGAAGACCTTAGTACTTTCCCATCGTGAGTTGAAGGAAGCTAAGAAGACTAATGGACCTATGTTTTTGTTTATCTAACAACTACTAGAGCTTCGAGACTTAGAGTTTGTACCTAAAGATGTCAAGAGGCTGCTTGATGAATTCTTAGACTTGTTTCCTAAAGAGTTACCTAAAGACTACCCCTAATTTGAGATATTAAATACAACATCAATCTCCAACTGGGTGCTTAAGAACTCCCTCAACTAAACTGTTCCCCTACTTATTTTAGTCTTTGGAGTTCTTGAATTAGAAACTAACAATAATAAATGGAAGCAAGTGGAAAAGGGGTTTTTCAACAACTCAAGAGTCTATCTAATTACTTAAATCTATTATAAATTCTCGGTTTTGATTAAATCTCTTATTAGCCACAACTTTTTAATTTTAACTCCAAGGACTTGTAGTTGTTGTCTATTAGTTTTGGATGTACTTTTTGATGGTGGAGCTCATTTTGATGGATGGGATTGGCATCTTTTGGTAATGCACTTGTAAACACTCTATTTTTACCACCCTTTAATTTTTTCAATTTTTCTAGAATATGATAAAGGTTCCTAAATTAGAAAAAATACTAAAAAATGGAAAATTTAAGAAAAAACACAAAAAATAAGGAAATTTAGAAAACTGCAAAAAAGTGGAAAATTTGCAAAAATAAAAATAAAATAAAATAATTAGAAAAAATACAAAAAGTAAAAATTTTTAGAAAAAATTACAAAAAATAGAAAACTTAGAAAAATCTAAAAATTTAGGAATTTTAAATAAGTTTTAGTGTTTCAATAATAAATTTCTTTTTTTTTTTTATAGGGGACGGGCATTAGGCCTAAGCTTAGATTTAAATCTAGCCTAGATTGACCTTATTCATATGTGCAATAAGTACAAGCTAATGGCTTAACAAATAAGCACTTGAACATTGGCATTAGGTTAACTTAAGATCTTGGGTTTAAACCTCACCAAAGGCATAAAAAAAGCCTTTTGTTCTTTTTACTACAAAACACACACAATGCATCACCGCGTGTCAAGGGTTTACTATGCCATGTATGCTAATACGTGGCATTATTTGAATGGGTAGCGGTTAACATAGCACCACGTGGCATGCTACGTGTCCATGACATGTCAAGTTGCTTTGCTAGGTTAGTTGCTACATGTCACAATAAGATACGTAGCACGATGCACTGGTTGACATGGTTGACGTGGCGCCACGTTAGCACTTTCCTTTCTCTTTCTCCCTCTTTTCCACGTTTTCTCCATATTTTCTCACACTTTCCTTCTTAATAAGTTAACTTCAACATTAATTTTAAGCCCTTTATTGTTGCAATTTCACCAAATTAATGGTGAAATTGCAAAATAGGCATGGAATATTGTGATTTGAGTCCAAAAATAGCTATATTACTTTCATTTAATTTGGCCAAAATTAGTTTGAGTAGGCTACCCCCATTTAAGTTTAATGTAACTAATGAAAGTGTTTTCTAAAAACAAGTGAAGTCACAAAGCTTAAAGACCTTTTAGAACACACCTTAACTGTATATACTCCCCTTCAAGATTAAGTTAATACCTTACTCTTAAGAATTGCAACCCTACCAATTATTTAAGAGTTTTAATGCAATTGGTTTTTGAAAATAACAATAAGGTTGCAACATAAGGAGTAATGTATTAACCCAAACGATATTAACATCTGTATATTTCTACGTATTTTCTTTTGTTGCGTTGATACCTAATTCTTGTCCATAAAATGTGTAAACTTAGAATGGTAGATAACCAAGCAAACAATCAAGGGAATGATAGGCTACAAGATATCTCTAGAATTCATAAGCAATTACTAAAGGATGAAATCGCTTATCTAAAAGAGAAACTCAAATGTTTTGAATCTTACAGTTGGGCCTTAAGGGCCCTTCTAAGACAAGTCATTAGGGAAACTTATGAAATGCTGGAAGACCTTAAGGTTCGTCTACAAGACTTAGTTTAGGGTTTTTCCAGTTCATATCTAGAGAGCCTAGAATAAATGTCAGGTTTTAAGAATAAGTGTTAGGCCTTCTTCCTTTGTTTCTTATACCCTGATTCTTTAAAATAATAAAAGGTCCTCTTTTAGTTTAACATTCTTCATTCTCCTTCTTTGTAAATCAACGCTTCAATAAGACTCATCTAACCAATCCCCCTTAGGGAAATGTAAATAATTGACTTGTGTTTTTTCTAGATTTATGTAAAATAAAACTTTATCTTTCTCTCTCACACAAAAAAAATAAAAAAGAGACACAAAAATATGATGAAAATAAAAGAAAATTTGCTAACAGTAATAAATCATTATGGGCTTAACCCAAATATAAAGGAGCCAACCTAAGCCTAAGCCTTTGGCCTACTCAGGTAGCTAACCTAAATACTTAGCCCATTGAGGTAAACTATGACCCATCATGGCAGCTGACCCCAAACACAATCCTTGACCCATTAAGGAAACTAACCCAAGCACTAGCTCCTTAGCCCATTTAATCTAAACATTAACCTTTGGCCCATTTAGGTAACCAATTTAAATACAAACCCTTAGCCACTAGGCCCATCAAGCCAGTTGACCCAAACGCAATCCTTGATCTATTAGGGTGACCAAGCCAAGTCAAAACCCTGATCCATTTAGAAAACTAACCCTAATCATAAACAAAGTCTCATAACTCAAGTCTTGAACTCAAACTAAGAGAAAAGTATCAAAATTAAGGCATGTTTTGAGAAACTAGGGTATATGGTAAAGTCAATCTCCACATTGGGGTAGATAAATAATGAACTCCTCTTTTAGGAATTGGTAACTCACCTTTTAAAAAGTTTAGGATGAAAAGAAGCAAACTATGTCCTATACACTAATCCTTAAAACACTTTGAGAGTTGAGTAACATAATGGTAAGGATATTTTGGACTCTTTTCTTAAAGGAGGTCTATTTTGAATGTGATACGTAAATTAAAATGAAATTAGGCGTTCATTTTCAAATCCTAAACATGATTATCTCTTGTTGACCCCATCGGACCAATTTAGAGAAAACTTAAACCTTATCAAGAGTCACCCCACAAAGGGGTAATTTGAAGGTTAAGGTCATTGATTAGGATATAAGAATAAAATTAGTTTATACTTGCTTCAGTATTATTAATTTAGACACAACTTTTATTTCTAATAAGTTATTTTTCTTTGAAATGAAGAAGAGCCAATTCCTTTTCAAACAACTCAAGCTTACCCAAGCACATACATTAGAAATCCATTGATTTAGGGCCTTCAATTGCCTAAAAGGCAAAAACTCGACAATGGAAACAATCACTCTTAGGACCAAAAGAAAAGAGAGAACAGTAAGAGATAATGGAGCAATGCAATTAAAAAGAGAGAAAGAAAAAAAATATAGATTAATAAGAAAAAAAAAACAGAAAAGAGGTTGAAAAATTAGGCTCAAGTGCAAGACAAAAGCCTTAAAGTATATATCACATCTCAATAGGAGTAGCCAAATTGAATCAAAATGCTAGGAATCGAAGCCCAAATCGCCCCAAAAATATAAGGCTCCGAATCACATTCTAAAGCCCAAGAACCAAGACTTCTATATCTACTCTGAAGTCTCTTTTACCTGTATTGAATCACACAAGGCCTTCCTACCTACAATACCACCATTACTCAATAAAAGTTCTTTCTATCTCAAAAGATAATTTATCTTTAATAAAAATTATTTATGAAACTAGGGCATGCATACTTTTAATTTTTCCTTAAGGCTCTTAACTTGTATACTTGAGATAAATAAAAGTATTTATTTCAAAATAGACCTTCTCATTAGTTCTTTTTGAAACCCTTTGACCAAAAGCCTAAGTTCATAATGTTGAACTGAAAAAGACTTAATAGATTTATCAAAGTATGTCACTTATAAAATGGACTATAATTTTTGGAATTGTAGTTAAGAGCAAAATCTAGACTGAGAGTTAATAAAGAAGCCCTCTTCGACTAAACTAATTATGAGTTATTTTTTCCTTAGGAAAGAAATGTTTAAAATCACAAAGCTCTAATGTCAAGGGTAGTAGGAAGCCTCACATGATTAAGAAGGAAAGGGGTGGTTATAACACTTATTCCTTAAATAAGAATTTATACCTATTGGAAAACTCTCAAGAAAAGAAAAAATAAAGGAGAAGAGAGAGAAAGTGAAGGCTTATCACAAGTTTTTTGGTCCATTTTCAAATTCATGTCATCTTGATTAACCAAACTTTCAATTCAAGTCATCTATTTTCTTTTCAATGTGGTCATACATTTTAAGCTAATCACATTAATCTAAATCAAGGAACCATCCCTATTGCCTTTGCTGTCATTAAACGGTCTTTCACCAAATTTTTTTTTTGTAAATATTTTTCAAGTTAAGAAGTTCTTTTTTGAAAGATTGGTTATCTTCCTTACTTTATTTCCTCTATCCTTCATCAAATTTCCTTAGGGATTAAGCTAACTCTTAGAGTGATGTCCCCTCTTTTGTTTACTTTTTAGGATTCTAATAAGCTTTTAAAGCGTTACCTCCTCTTTCACTAATTTCCTTTAGGGTTATTAGCCAGCCCATAGGGCACCTCCTTATACCAATTATTCTCTTAGCCAGCCCATCAAGTGCTTCACTTCACCAATTGGTTTTAACCAGCCTATAAGGCACTTTCTCTTTTTCATTCATTTTTAGGGTTCTAGCCAACTCTTAAAGTACTATCTCGTCTTTCATCCTTTCCTTTTAGGGTTCTAGCAAGTTCTTAGAGCATTGTCTTATCTTCCATCATTTTTTAGGAGTTTTAGCTAGCTCTTAGAGTATTGTCACGTTTTTAATCCATCATTTTTAGTGTTTTTCCTAGCTCTTAGAGCATAGTCATGTCTTTAATCCATCATTTTTAGGGTTTTAGCTAGATCTTAGAGCGCTGTCTTATTTTCCATTTTTTTAAAGGGTTTTACCTAGCTCTTAGAGTACTATCTTGTCTTCAATCCATTCTATTTAGGGCTTTAGCCAGCTTTTAAAGAGCTATTTCCTCTTTTATTTATTTTTAGAGTTCTAGCTAGCTCTTAGAGCGCCGTCCTGTCTTTAATCCATTCTTTTTAAGGCTCTAGTAAGCTTTTAAAGCACTGTCCCCTCTTTCATTCATTTTTAGGGTTCTAACTAGTTCCTAGAGCATTATCCTACCTTTTACTATTTTTAACAGTTTTAGTCAACTCATAGAGCACTATCTTCACCAAATTGTTTCAGTGAGCCCATAGGGCACTTCCATTTACCAATTTCCATTTTAGTGAGCCTATAAGGTGCTTCATCTTTCATCAATCCTTTTAGAGTTCTTAGCTAGCCTACAAGGCCCTTACCCTTTGTACCATCTTTCAAGTCTTAGCCAGCCTTTAAAGGCACTATCCTAACTCATTTCTCTTTGGATCTTAGTCATTAACCAATCCTCCTTCTAGAGTTTTTAGCGAGCCTATTGGGCACTTCTCTTCACCAATTTTGCGTTAGTAAGCCTATAGGGCACTTCACTTCATCGAATCCCTTTAATAAGCTTAAAGAGTGCTTCCTTTCATCATTAATTCCATTTAGTGAGCCTAAAGGGCGCTTTCTCTCATCATCGATTCCAATTAAGAGTTACTAGTCCCCTAGAGACGATCCCCCCTAAGTTTGTGAGCTCAAAAGAGCATGATTGGGTATTCTAAACCAATTTCAGTTTAAGGTTGATAGTTCCTTAGAGATACTCCTACCTAAGTTAATGAGCTTAGAAGAGCACAACTAGGTATTCCAAATCAATTCCAATTTAAGGTTTCTAGTCCCTTAGAGATGCTCCCGTTTAAGTTAATGAGCTTAGAAGAGTACGAATAAGTATTCCAAATTGATTCCGATTTAGAGTTGCTAGTCACCTAAAAACATTCTTGCCTAAGTTAGTGAGCTTAGAAGGATACAACCAGGTATTCCAAATTGATTCTAGTTTATGGTTGTTAGTCTCTTAGAAACACTCCTACCTAGGTTAGTTAGCTAAGTGGGACACTACCATGTTTCAATTTAGGGTCTTAGTAAGCTTAAAGAGTGCTTCGCCTGTTTCATTTTGGTTAATTAGCTCACAAGGGTACGACTAAGTCTTCAATATCTTTTTAACGTCTTACTTAGATCAAGAAGTGCTTTGCCTATTTTATCTTGGTTCATCAACTCATTGGGCATGACTAAGTCTTCAACATCTCTTTAAGGGTTTTAACCAACTTAAGGAGTGCTTCGCTCGTTTATTTTGGTTAGTTAACTTATAGGGGCATGACCAAGTTTTCAACATCTTTTAGCTAGCTCAATGAGCGCTTCGCCTGTTTTATCTTAGTTAGTTAGCTTAATAGGGCATTAACAAGTTTCAATCTTTTGTTTAAGGTTTAATAACCAAGTTTTTCAGATTTTTTTTAAGGTTCTTGCCTACCCAAAAGGGCACTACACTCTTTCAAATTTCTATTGTGTTTCAGCCAGCTCTTAAAGCACCTCCTCTCTCTCCACCAAATCCCTAATGGACCCAAACCTAGGGTAACTAGTTAGTTATAACGCTTTTTAAGACAAATCTATCCCCGGAGCAAAAATAATGTCTTTTTTTATCTTTATAGCAAAATTTTATTGAAACTTCACTATATATAAAGATGAACAACTGTAAACACTCCATTTTTGCTTCTCTTTTATTTTTTTCAATTTTTTTAGAATAGGATAAAGGGTCCTAAATTAGGAAAAACGAAAAAAATGGAAAATTAAGGAAAAAAAACTAAGGAAATTTAGAAAATTGCAAAAAGTGGAAAATTTGCAAAAATAAAAAAAAATTAAAAAATAGAAAAAAATAAGAATTTTTAGAAAAATTACAAAAAATAGAAAACTTAGAAAAATTTGAAAATTTAGGAATTTTAAATAAGTTTTAATATTTCAATAATAAATTTCTTTTTTTTTTTTTTTATAAGAGAAAGGTGTTGAGTCTAGGCTTATATTAAAATCTAGCCTAAGTTGAGCTTGTTCATATGTGTAATCTAATTGCACAAATGAACAAGGCATAAGTCAACGGCCTAACGAATAAATATATGAATATTGGCATTAAGTTAGCTTGGGATTCTAAGTTCGAACCTCATTGAAGGCACAAAAAAGCCTTTTGTTCTTTTTACCACAAGACATACACAATGCGTTGCCACGTGTTAAGGGTTCATCGTGCCACGTATCTTGATACGTAGCGTTATTTGATTAGGCAACAGTTGATGTGGCGCAACATGGCTTAATACGTAGCATGCTACGTATCCTTGACATGTCAAGCTGCCTCACTAGGTTAGCTACCATGTGTCACAATAGGATACGTAGCACAATGCTAATAGTTAACACAGCTAATGTGGCACCAAGTCAACACTTTCCTTTCTCTTTCTCCCCTTTTCTTGCATCTTCTCCATATTTTCTCGCACTTTTCTTCTTGGTTAGTCAACTTCAACATTAATTTTAAGCCCTTTATTGTTACAATTTCACTAAATTAATGGTGAAATTGCAAAATAGGCATGGAATACTATAACTTGAGTCCAAAAATAGCTTTATTACTTTCTTTTAATCTGGTCAAAATTCGTTTGAAAAAAGGAAAAAATAATTGAATGAGCATTTAATCTAATTTCCTTTTCAAATTTCAAAATACACACAATGATAGGACGAGGGTGGGGGTGGGGACACAAATTCGGGACAACCATCTCTTTATCACTCTCGGAATTTCTTTGTTTACAACACATGACAAAAAATCCTCTTGATCCTCATCTTCCTTCTCTCACTCGATACACTTCAACTATAGCAACAACAAAAACACTCCAAACCACTTTAACTCAACCCTATCACCACTACCAAAAGCCTCAATCCTCTTTTCACTCTCGACACTCGCTCTCTCATCTACACTTTCACTTAACAAACCCATTCACTGATGCCCTATCTACGATAGACCCCCTATGCCAATATAACTTCATACAAACACATATACCATCCTCAAGCCAAATCTCTGTAACACCAATAAGCTCTACTATCACATACGCACACACTGCCTTACTATGCATAGACATAACAATAGCCAACATCAATCTCCTCTCTCTTGAATCACAGCAACACCATCCTTAAGCTACGCCCCACCAATAGTAGTGACTGGAACAACACCCCAATCCACAATACCTACCTTGTTACCCTCTTTTACGTACCACAACACACTCCATAGCCTAACATCTAATGACCCCCTCTCAATCAACAACCTTATGCTCAACCCAAATCCATCACGAAGCCTAGTCCAACATTGCTTGCTAAGTGACTACATAACCGCGTACCTCAACGCTATCCTTGCACAACCTAATAGCTGCATCTACGCAACATAACCCATTCTCTTACTACACCATACAACATGCATAGCCATTACGCCCTTAACCAATGTCGCTATCCCAACTTCAGAAACACCTAAAACAACCACCATTGGCCAAGGTGTAGTCCCTATACCCCTTAAACCCAACACAAATCAAATGAAAACCACTTTTCCCCTTCGTTTTGGCCTTAAAATCGATCAAAGAGACATCTAGCCAACATTGTTGCTTGCAAACCACGTGGAGCTTTGAGTTCAACCAATTGCTCGATCTAGTAGAGCATCAACCCAACTCAATCCAGCAAGTTTGACTTATTGACCCTTGCCCCCTATTTCAAGTTGACTTGTATGCATCTCCTCTTATTTGGCTTTATTTCATGTTACTTTTTTATTTTATTTTATTTTATTTATTTCTTTATTTGTTATAACTAGAATTTGTAACTTGTAATTGTAAAAACAAAAAAAAAAAGAAGAAGAAGAAAAAGAAGAGAAAAAGAAAAGAAAAAAAAAGATAGAATAGCTTAGCTTGTTATTTATTTATTTTCTCAGTTAAAACTTAAACAAGAAAAAATATTGATAAAATAAAATAAAATAAAGAAATATAAAAAATAAAAAAATGTGTTTTATAACTTAGAAATTTAGACTCATTAGAGGTTAAGATTCTACGGTAATACCAAAGGTTAACCAAGGGCCTAAATAAATGAGTAGATCTTAGGAATTTGGATTGACACTTAAAGTCGAATTTAGCTTGTATGTGAAATAAAGCCTCACCTTGAAATGAAACAGTATAAAGAGTAATCCTACAAAAAAAAAAAAAAAATCAAATAAAGTGAAACAGTATAGACTCTCTATTCTAACTTTTTTTTTCTCCTCATATAGTCCTTTAGTATCGAGAGTTTTACCAATAAAGTGATTTACAAGCTAAGTAATATCAATTTATATTATCATGCTTTATGTTATCCTCTAAGTTCCCTATTTAATGTGTGCTTTCTTGTTTTGTAGGGTAATGGGAACTTCCTAGATTGATCAATTCAAATGTGAATATTACATTTTTATGTACATGAACAAAAATATTATGAATATTATTGTTTATCCTTCTTTTTTTATTCTTCATAGGTTTTTAATGTATTACTATCTTTGGTTCTTTATATATATATTGATAGATTTCCAAACCATTTATGCATTATTATTTAATGTCATGCTCCGTATAATTTTTGCACATATAACATGGATTCATAGCTGTTAGTATTATATTAAGCTAATAAAATTGTATTCAAATCCACATATTTAATCTCCCTTATATTTCTAAGACCATTGCCAGTTTGCATAAAGATTCTAAGCTAATAAAGTGTCGAGCCTGAATTTTTAATTTCTTATTTTTAATTTAATTTCCCACTTTCCAATAAATACTAAATCCTAACCTATTTAGTATTAATCTTCGACTAGAGAAATTGTGAAATTTTAGTTCTTTTAAAAAAAAATTTGGAATCGCCACCTAACTGAATTTGAGAAAAAGAGAAATCGTAATCAATTGGATAGATTGACTACGATTTAGCTATCGATTTTTGATTTTAATTTAATAAAAACCAAAGGATTCCAAATTCGGGAGCTAACCTATTAAACCCTAATAGGTACCATTATCTATTTTCCAAAAGTAGGTTTATTTATCAAAATTGTTTTTTTTTTTAGAAAAATAAAAACCAAATGAAAATAAAAAAAAAAAAAAAGAATCTAAGTTTCTACAAATTTTAATGTCGCCCTAAAGGTGTATACATATTTACTAGTCGGGATCAAATGACTGTAGCTCTTTCTAAAAGCTTTAATATATTGGTTTATTTTAATTTTGAAAACCGATCGAGTTTACGTGATTGTCAATTTAGTTCATTAAAAAAATAACTCTAAAAGGACACTAATCCTCGAGTATTTTTATTTTATAAAAAAACTCTTTAAAATGTTCTAATTTTTTAAATGGTTTTTTTTTATTAATTTTTATTTCTAAAAAATAATTTTTCTAAATGAGAAATCCTACAAACTATTACTAAAAGAATTCCTAAACTAATATATATATATATGTATATATATATATATATATATATTACTATTAAACCACAACTAAACAACCTACATCAAATAAATGAATGAATAAATAAATAAATATAATAAACAAATAAAGAAGAATGTAGTAAGTGAAACCAAGAGAAGGACTGGACCTTAACAAGATGGACGTGGGCGATGGGGCTTGGATCCATAAGGGCTATTGTGTGCGGTTGGCTTTAAACTGTGTTTGAGTGTGCTGATTGGCATGTGTTGTGTTTGATTGTGGTAGTGAGGATGGACAGTAGCTGTGAATGATCGTAAAGTGCTGTAACATTAGCATGAGTGGATGTGTGGACTGATCATGGGAGTGTTTTACAGCAACATGTTGCTGCTCGTAAGTAGACGTGTGGACGATGAAGCATGGTAGACAATGGAGAAGGGGTCGTCGAGGTCACACGTTGCTGGACATGTGTGCCCGTGTGTGAACCGCAATAGCGTGTTAGTTAGGGGGTTATGTATGGATGGGGGTTTGCTGCTCTGTTGCTATTTAGCATATAATGAAGTGGATGAGATTGTATGCGACCATGCTAGAGTGTAGGTAAATTGTTGTATCAGGGATGATGAGCGAAGGAGGGAGTGTTAGCTATGCATGATTCAACGTAGAGTGCTCAATCAGTTGATGTTGGCATGATGTGTGATCCTAATTGGGAAGTGTTATTTGCGTGGCTTGTAGAGTCACGGTATGGAGTGCAGGCTGCTGTGTTGGCATTGATGGCCTGTGCTGTCATGTGTTAAGTCATGGCATATAGAACTGGTCATGGATGTCTCTCGACATACTCGGTGATTCGTAAGGTGATCAGTGGTGTTGTATCACTATTGTGATTCAATCGTGCAACGTGTATAGTGTGTGTTCATGTTCAGTTATGTGAGTTGGCATAGATGTTGATCGTAGGTGGAGTAATGCATGTGTACTGGATCATGTGTAAGGGAGAGAGATTCTGTTCGTGTGAATGTGTTGTGGTGATGTCAGTGGGGCGTGATGCTGTGGCTTAGTTTGTTGGATTAAAAATGAAACTTGCTACACTATGGAATGTGAGCTATTCATGTAAGGATGGAGAAAGAGTACTTCGGTTTTTTTCGAATCTGCAATTGCTTTTTTTTTTTTTCTATGCTGTGTGAACCATATATATAAAGTTCAAAAAATAAATAGATTTGAATTGATTTAGATCTAACTTGATAAAAATCAAATTAAATTTGAATCGATTCAAATCTAATTTGAATCCATTCAAATATCACGTTAGATTCAAAAAATTTAAATAGATTTAAAAAAATTGATTAGATTTGAATCCCATAACTTGATCGATTTTCATAAAATGAAAGAAAAACAAAAATAAAAAAACACATGTATACTTAATGAGATTCAAACTCATGACTTTAAACTAATCCAATATCAATACTCAAATACTTATCCATTAAACTATTAACCTGTGCTTTAATATTTAATACAATTAAATTGTACTTAAACTGCGTAACTTTCTAAAATAAAGCTATTTGAATCGAGCTAAAATTAAATCTATTGATCCTAAAACGTTTTACTTTCTAAAAAATCTATTTTCTTAAAAAATCTTTATAGTTTCTCTTTTTTTCATTTTTTTGTATTTTCATCATTTTTCAATTATTTATTTATTTTTATATTATTATCTTTTATTTTTGAATTAAGACCCTTTTAAAAAACAAAAATTTGAACTACAAAGGGATCAAAATTGGGTGTCTACATAAAGCATATTTTCTCCTAATCAAAACTCTTAAAAAATATTTATATACCTACTGAATTGTCTTTAAAGTCTGTAAAATAGTCACTATTTAAAATTCTTTTAGCAAAGGTTTTCTGACTTTGGTGACAACTTAGGAAGCACATGCAAATTATATATAAGTTATGGAGAGTTGAATTACTGTGAGTTTAAAGAGTACATCCATACTTCTAAATTATTAGTTTTGGAAAAAATATTTGCAATTAATAAATTATTAATAAAACATAATGATGAAAAGTGAGTTCTAGAAAACAATATCATCAAACCCTAACTAAAAGGTTAACGTAGGAAAGAAAAGAGGTCAAGAGATAAGAGGGTTAAAGTAAGGTTGGATCGAGACCAAACTGAGATAAATAAAAATATTAAAATGTAATTCATATTTATTTATAAAATAATAAAATTTTACCACATTCTTAAGATTTGAAAGTTGAAAATTTTTACAATTTACTTATATTTTTTCTATCTACATTTAATTTCTTTGAATATTCATGCATTCTCTTAAAAAAAAATAATATAATCTAACCTATAAGAATAAGGATAAACTAACTAGGCTAATTTGGTTGAATCAGGATTGTGATTAATGAGGATCAAAAGGGGTGAACCAAATTGGTTTTATGACTTGATCAAGTTGAATTAAGCTAGATTAAGTAGGTCAACTCAGATGTGACAACACTACAAAAAGAAGTTCATAATAAAATTATTACTTCTTTAAAAATGAAGCATGAATACATGGTGTATACGATATAACCTTCACTAGTTAAAACACAACTTAAGAATAAACTAACATTTAATATGCTTTATAAGTATGAAGCAGAATCCATAGTAATTTTATATACTTCTTGAAAGTGAAAACCCAAATATAAAAGTAACAATTATTGTGTTATTAGTTATTGAAGAACATTTACAAGCATCATATTGTGAAATTTCGAAGGAAAATAGACAAGGAGTAGCCTAAATTGATAAATTTATATGAAGCATTAGCATGTCATAGGATAGTGCAGCCTCCACCATTTTCATTTTGGTTAGGAAGTTCAGCTGTTTCTTTATGTGATTGTTCCAAACTTTCCCTCAACTTGTGAATTTCTTCATTCGACTTCATTTGAGCTTCTTGAGCATGCTCCTCTACCCTCCTTCTAGCAGCTTGCTCTTCTACTAATTTTTGCTCTAGCTCTCTAAGCTTTGCTTCAACCTGAGAAAGCCATCAATGCAACAATTGGGGGGAACATTTTATGTTTACATAGAACACAAATCATTTAGAAAATCTAATGACAAATATTTTAGTGAGCTACTTCTTGAAAAGTCAGTGCATCTAAGGGGCACTTCGAGTTAAAGCTACCTATAGAACTCGTAAAACCCTTGAAAATACTACCTTACATATCTATTGTAGATTATATCAATTCTATGCATAAAAGTGAAAGGAAAAATGCCCAAGAAATCAATTGGAAAAGGTAACATGGAAAATCACCATATCCGTTATTCGCTTGAGCTGATCCTCATAAAATCTTTTCATCTGCTCCTCTAACTTAGATATTTCTCCTTTGGTGTTGTGCAACTCATGAAGCGTCATTGCCCCTTTCTATTAAATACACATTAATGTTACTATATAGTAAATGATATATGTAATTCTATAACCAAGTAACCAACTAACCTGTACTTCGGCAAACAACTCATTAGTGTAAGGTTTTCCATCGTTCTGATTGATAACCATATTAACAAGAGCTAAGAGCTCTTGAACTTGCGCAATTCTCTTTGATTTATCCTTTGTCTTATTATCAAAAAGCACCTTCCGATTCTCACAAAGGTTGAGAATGTCCTACAAAATTGTAATAATAGTCTACTATCAGCTAAATGAATTTGAAAATTTGATAGAATCAGTCTCATTCTTCTAAGCTTTTCATGGTAGAAAACTTTAACATTCCATCATTTATGTCATGTAAGTAGTTTCCATTCATAAAGCACATAGCTCCATCAAGACCTATCTCCTATACGTTAGCTAGAGGGATCTTGAGTCCATTAACAACCTAAAGTTTGATTTCTATTCTTATAGACATAGGTAAGTAGCAAGGAGAGTTACTCATGAAATTTTTCTATAGTTTCTTGACCAATACAACTTGATTTTATTTCTTGTCGTTGTTCCCTGTTTTTCTATTCCTTGCAAGTGAACCTCACTTGTTTTGTTCCATTATGCTTTTCGAACCACTCATATTCTACTTTTATCATCTATCTTAGTTCTTTCTCAATGCCTTAAGAGGGACCTAAGCTCCCATGGCAAGGTAAAACATCATGATGGTATGAAACAACAACAAAGAGAAGCCACCAAAATACTTAAGAAGAAAATCCTATCTTGTTGTATGAAGAAACACTATGGAAAAAAATTATTTTAAACATCAATCTAGCCACTTAAGAAGTAAAACCAACTACATGCTGGTATATTTATTAGAATAAATAAATATTAAATATCTAACAACGTAGAAGAAAATCGTACCGACTTAAAGGAGACAAGAAAAAATCTACTTACAATCTTTATCAAATTAAGACAACAACATAAGAAACTATCAAAAATCCTAATTAAACATATGAACATAGGCAAGCTTTATTAGATAGGCTAAGTAGAGTACACTAAAAACATCTTTGATCGCTTATGATAGTTTTCTTCCCCAAAACATAAGTGACATGTCTCTAGGATATTCGTTCTCAAACCTATACATGGCATGTCATTTAAAGTGATCTAGCTAAATTGGACAAGTACGAGGAATAGATTGAAGACAACATGTACCCTACTTAAGCAAAGGCATAAGAATATTCCCAATAACTCACACATGCAGAGATTTCTTACACAAAAAATGTAAATTCATATCCATCTTCCTTCTTAACAAAATAGACTTCATTTCAAGAGAGCCTACTTATGAAAGCATGCAGCAATTAGTTCAAAATAACAAACCAAAAAAGGGGTTGTTATAAATGTGAAAGCAAGAAGAAAAAGAAAGTATAGAATTTTTTAGGATTAAAAAAAGCTTTATCTTAAAATTCATGATCGGTGTGCAAGAGAAAAAAGAACTTTCAATGTTAAACATGGTAAATAATTCTGCAAAGGAATGAGAATGTAAGATCATGTTGAGGTAACCAACATTTAAAGAATAGTGGAAAGATTAAATTGAAGCATGTCATGATAGAGAACTATCGTGCTAAATTTTTGAAGCTATGTTAACTTAAAGAAGAATGAGATCCCAATGTAAAAAGAAAATAAATAAATATATGAGAGAGAGAGAGAGAGAGAGAGAGAGAGAGAGAGAGAGAGAGAGAGAGAGATTTGCATCACAAGAACAATTGTAAGTTCCACATTCAAAATGAATCAGTGCACTTAAAAAATAACAAAACGAAGGGAATAAGAATAGGTAACCTTCAAAGGTTGGGGGCTTTCTTGACTTAGGTAATCATCCAAAGTCTCATCATCATCTTCGAGTGCATCCCCTCCAGTAAAAACAACAATCATGTAGTTTATGATTTTGCTTCCAAACAAAAATTTCAAGCTACGAATAGCAGCTTCTTCTTCTTTTGAAAAACGAGCTCTAACAGATAATACAAGGAGGAAAGCATGAATTCCATCCTTGGCCAAATCAATGCATTTGACTATTTCCTTGCCGACTAATTCAATTCCAGCAGAGATGTCAAAGAGACCTGAAATGACCCATTATGTCAATAATACTTCCATCACTTTATTGAATGTGAATTGTAACAAAGAAAAGTTTGACATTAGTTCATACCAGGAGTATCTATCACATTGATTATTTGGCCATCCTTTAGCACAGTTTTTTGCAACTCACAGGTGCTTGTAACAGCAGACGAGCTAGCCTTAGATTTAAATGCCCTTCTTCCAAGAATGGTATTGCCTGTCGCACTTTTACCATTTCCAGTACGACCAACTAAAACCAGTGTCCGAATTAAAGAAGTAAGCTCCATCACAAAAAACTAGAATAACCTAATTCCAAAAACAAAATACTAGTAAGTTGAACTCTCAATGGCATCCACTTCATAAAGCAAAAGATAACCATATTTCAACACATGATCAAATAAATAAACATTATAAATTGCACTTGGAAGTCGGAACCCCTTAACTTTAATGTTTGACCACTTAAAGCTAACTCCTTATTAGCATGAATCAGACCCCAAAAAGACTACACTTTTTGGAAGTTAAAAAGGCAAATTCTCTTGTTCAGATAAGTTCCTAGACAGGAAGTCCTAAGTCAATTTTTTGAGGATTAAAAATGAGGGGCAAATTGTAAATACATCATAAAATTATTGTCTAGGTGCATAAACTCCTAAAATATGGATTTACCTCCTTCTAACTTTTGAAAAAAAAAATACACTTTAACTGTCACCATAATAAGCCTTCTACTAGTGGTTTTGGGACTTAAAGGTTAGCAAAGTGCAAAAATGTTTTCAAAGTTGTGAAGTAGTGAAGTGTAGTATACTATATGGATCCAATTGATAATTTTTTTATTCATTGGAATGGAATAAAGTTGAAGAGAAATTCGATTGGTCTATTGTTATTTTGTTTTATGATGAGGGATATTTTTTTATTAAGTTAAATTCATGGGAATAACAATTCCACTAGTGAAGGCAAATAACCGATATCCTTGTCTATTCCACATTATATGTAATAAACATTAATAGGTATAACTTTTTTCCAACCAAACAAGAGAATAATTATCCTACAAGTAATAAAAATAAAAGGGCAATTCTATTCTAGTGAACCAAATGTTACCTAAGCCTTTTATCAATGGTTTTAGAGATTATGTTAATAGCTAGAAAAGTATATATACATTTTCGAAGCTATAAAGTGGTGAAGCTACTGTTGGATAGGTACTTATGCTTGTGACTAATAATTCTTTTGATGTGTTTGCAGTTATTAGAGTATAGATCAATATTAACGCATGAAAACTAGTTGAGAGCTCTTTGACCCCTTATCCTAAAAATATTCCAAGCAAAATCCAAAAGGAATCACATACTAGCTCTATTAGCTTGGTATTTTTGCATCATTTTGATATGTTTTAGTGTTTTTAAAATCCAGACATTTGGATTGCAAAGCTAAAAGGGACAACTACAAGGAACAGATGCATAACCAAGAAATATAACCACACCTTACTTTATATCTTTATTGGACAAATCTCTTGCTTTAAGATCGAGGGCTCGTCCTCCCTGATTCGACAAACCACAATAAAAAAACAACTAATAAGATTACAAAATAGGGAAGTTGAAATCACTAATGATCGTTAACCTTATACAAGGGCTGATGGAAGTATCAAAACAAGACGACTTTATATACTTGATAATGCACTTATGAATAAATAGAGTAACAAAATCTTTGTTCCTTACTCCTTGTTTTAGTAAGGTATATGTATATCTAAATTTATTCTTAAAAGCACTTACCAAGGTAAATGTCTAAAGAATGTGAAGCAAGTAAAGTAAAGAACCTTGAAGCCTCACGGTTGTTTTGTTCTCATTTTCCCTCGCTTGGCGGTTTGGATAATTGTCTACTTGATTGCTTTTAAATCTCTTTTTGTCTCCCTTATGTGGAAAGTTACGATTGACTATTGCCTCCTTTTGCCAACAAAGGCACTTTCATTTTATGACTGTTAACTTGTGTTTGGCCAATGAACACTATATAAACCATTTCGTTTTCCTCTTCCTCAGTGAAAGGAAAATAAAAATTGATTAAATAATACACGTAACGTACTATGTACACGTAGTATATGAATATTAATAAAATATTAATACGAATAATAATAAAATAGGTAATTTCTAAATGAATTACTACGTATGATTTGTGCATGTTATATATATCAATTTACGATATACAACATATGTATAACACAAGACATGTATCATCAATTGATTCCTTTCTTGTGCCAAGATCCATTTCATTCATGAATTTGCAGGATTGTTGGCTGATTGAAGACAAATGGGCCGCTACATTATTGTTTCCTTTAGCATGGATTGGATTAAGCTTGAACGGTGACTGCATCAAGATGGGCTGACTTCTGAGTATTGGCTAGCGTGGCTGGGTAATGTTCAATGGGTGTTAACTTGCATGGGTTGGACGCCGAGCATTGATGGAGATAGTCTCTTGAATCGGAATGCAGGTTAATTGCTGCTGTGGAGGAGAAATATTTCAATGAAACTAATACGTTATATCAATTAATTCTTAAATGTGAGAAATGTTTCAATAAAACTAATATACTATATAAATCGATTATAATTCTTAAACATGGGCTACACCATATTTACATAATTACAGTTGTACAACTAAGCTAGATGAATACTAACGTTTAATTTGGAACAGAATGTAGACTCAAGAATTGATCAATGCTATATATTGCGTTCATCGCTTTGCGTTTGACCAAAAATAATTAATAAAATGAATGATCGAGAATATGAGATCAAAGGCAACGAACATGAAGCAACAGCAAAAACATAAATTTGAAGCTTGTCCTCACACGGACTAATGCATTAAATTTCACTCACTGTAATAGAAAACATTAATTAAGAAAAAGTAAAGGAATAGAAGCAGGTAACTTCAAAGTTAGGCGGCATTATATACACGACTAAGTGATCCTCCAAACTTTTCATCACTTTCTTCTTTAAGTTCATCCCTCCGGTTAAAACAATCATGTAGTTTATGGACATGCATTTTTGGAAGTTAATTAATAAAGGCAAGTCAGTAAAAAAAAAAAAAAAAGTAGTGAAAGCAATTTTAGTTATTATTATTATTATTATTTCTTAAAAAGATATAAATATCATGGAGTAGCCTTGCAAAATTTGCTTGCATGCAAAAGCAAACCAATTTATATTATTTTACGATTATGTTATTTAATTATCCAATCATTTTACATTTTAACCATGAGTATGTTTCGGGAAGTTGCATTAGGGGTGTGTAATGTGTATACATAATTTTGGCCCAACCATACTATCATAGTTTGCTGGATCTAAACAGACTCGGCGTTTTGAATAGATGCTTTCTATGCTCCTACAACATATGTTTCGGGCTTTATGGTTGGTTTGGGTTTTTATTTTCTTTTCTCCAAATTTGATGTTAACGCGCTTCATACATTAAACTTTTACATATTTTTTAAAAGTTGACTATAATACCCACTGTTTAGGCTAGCAATTTTTAGAGTCTAATAAAAGTAGAGCTCATGAATTTTAACATTTTGAGTATTTTATGTTATATGTACTTTACATTAACAAAAATGAATTTAGCATTTTTTTACTCGGAATTTAAGATCAACCAAAAAAAATTTTTTTTGAATAACACCAAATGATAACATAATATCTTAAGAAGCTAAAAAGAATAACTGCATGGAGTTGGAATCCAAAATAAGTTTAAATGCAATCGATATCATTTATAAACCAAAGTTTATTAGGTTAAATTTTAAGTATCTTAAAAATAAAGAATTAAGATTTAATGTGTAATATAATGTATTATATAACTTCTACAACTTATAAGAATTAAATAAAATTAAACTCAAAAAGTTACCTAAAATCAAACTACATCAAGATGATTATGTAAAGTCTAACCACAAAATAGATTCCCTAATGCACAAGGATTTTTCACACCTCCTCCTATAGCTTTGTTAGAAAGCCAACGTTAAGATAATGAAACACAACGTCAGCATTTGAGGACCGTATGCTATATATATATATATTATTAAAATTGATTGACGCTCGAGTAATCACCCATTTGAACATTATCATTTAGCCCTCTAATTAAAATTTTATTCCAGAAAAACCAATATTAAAAAAAACTTATTAAAACTATAACTATTTTATATTAAGGGTAAAATTGGCATTTTATTAACAAAACTCTTTCATCACTTATCACCTCATTCTCTGAGTAGTTACCACTATTTACTATCACTACTAAAAATGTAAAAACAGTTACCACATTTCAAACCATTATCATGAGAAAACTCTTTCACATTATAACTACATTATCAACAAACAAATTGGAAAAAAAAAAATGGCAGTGCTTCAATCGCTTCCATTAATTCAGTTCATGGATGCAACGATTATGTTGAGGTAGCAAAGAAAGTTTTGTTTTTTCCTTACATTCTTTTTATCAATTTTTTGTTTCTCAGTTTTGTTTTACTGATCCATAATTTTTTTTTTCGATTAGTGGATAATGTTCATCAGTGTTATTATATGTGAGTTCCAATGTGATCGTATAAGTCAGATATTGCAAAATTGTATTATTTTCATATACGATGGTAAAGTATTTGTTTTTCCCCTTTTTCCTTTTGTATTTGTAGTGATTTAGGTTAGAAAAACTCCTAGTGTTTCACTTGGTTCCATTAATTCAGTCCATGTATGCGGTGGTTTTCTTGAGGTACCAAAAAGTTTTTGTTTCTTTTACTCTAACTTCATTCTTTTTGTCAATTTTTAGTTTCTCTGTTTTATTTTACTAATTCGAAGAATTTTTCTTTATTTCCCTATAAATGAATACTATTCACCAGTGTTTTTATAGGTGAGTTCCAATGTGATCGTATAAGTAATGCAAAATTAGATTATTCTCATATATAACGATAAAGTGTATTTTTTTCCTCCTTTTTAATGTTTTGTCTTTTTTGTGTTTGTAATGATTTAGTTTAGATTCGGAATTAGGAGAATAATCTTCTCATTGGTATGTAATACCGTTTTAGGAATGTTTCTGTTCAAAGGTAAAAAACTACTATAAACCATATCCGAAACGATTCCATGTTTGTCAATGAAAACCTTTATAAACCATTCACTATCTATATTCCTAGAACTCTATGGCTACTTCATATTAGTTGGCTTCTTTTTCTTATTACCTAGGTTCTTTTTCCTTTTCTCATATTGCTTTAGTCAATTTTTCTTATCTCTTTCATACATTGATTTAGTTAATTTTCTAACTACTAGTCTTCCAATGTAATCAATTATAAGCATTGCCAACTACAACAGAGTTATAAAGTTTGAACAATGGTAAAGGATGGTTTGATCTAATAGGAGCTTGCTTCATTTTTAGCAATGATGAGCTCTATCATGTTCGCATTAAAGGCTTGTATTAGTATATAGCAAGTAGTTTTTCGATGAGATATTGCTTTTCAATTGAGGAGATTCTGTTCATATTCAAAGTTTCTTTGTTTCCACCATCTAATTCCAATTTGTAGCCTCCATCACCACTCTAGTTTGCAGCTCTAAGAAAGAGGAAACTATAGTGCTTATAAGAGAAGAAGATGCAGATCAGTTGGTAGTAAAAAGCTCTATTAGTATTAAGGGATTTGTTAAGATTCTTATTTCTCCATCAAGAGCTTTTATCCTTTATGTTGAAGCTTTGATCATTCTTCATCTACGCTCAAATTTCTGATCTCCTTTCTTAGTAAGTCTTTGATTTATTTCGTTAATTTATTCCTTTTCTTGAAATGTGTCATTGAAGTATAAGGTTTTCGTTTTCATGAATTTCCAACAAGATTTAATGATTTTTCTTTTCTCCAATGATGTAGAGTTTGTTATTTGGCTACAATCATATCAAGTTTCTTCTATTCTATTGAAGAACACGATTAACAACTTCTTCAGTTCCACTGAAGAACACAACTGATGACCATAGTGACTCCTCAAGTTATTCATTTATATTTATAACATATTTTTTTTCATAATTTGTAATAGGATTAATAATGTTTTTTTCTTCCCTAAAGGATTAACAAAGTTGTGTGTTGATTTATTACATATATTTGCATATTTTATAAATGCTCTCAACCAATCCAGTATTATCTAAATTTGAATTTTTATGTATTGCTCTTTGAATTCATACAACATGTGAACCGTTTCCTTTTGACCTTAAGTCAAGGTTGCAGTATATTAATTTCAAAAGTAATATTTCTTATAATGTAGCGTATTAAAGTTATATGTTGATTGATTACATATTTGTATATTATATAAATGCTCTTAATTAACATAGTATCATTTAAATTTCAATTTTTATCTATTACTCTTTAAATTCAAGTAAGATGCCAAACCATTTCCCTTGATATTAAGTATGGGGTTGTAGCATGTTAATTTCAAAAATAATATTTTTATAATGTTTACATTATATTTGGGTTATTATGATTTAAAAGAATTTTTATTTACACAATTAAGATTCAATCAATTTCTATAGCATCAGAATTTTCAGATGAAATGTTTGATTAACCTACCACTTTTGATATTGAAGTGCTTTTAAAGGAAAACGGGAAAGTGGTTACTCACGATTAATCCAATATTATTTAGATTTCCATTTTTACATGTTACTCTTTGAATTCAAGGAAGATGTTGACCCATTTCCTTTGATGTTAAGTTAGGGGTTGTAATGTATTAATTTCAAAAGTAATATTTTTTATAATTTTTATATTATATCCAAGTTATTTTGATTTAAAAGAATCATCATTTATGTAATTATGATTCAATCAATTTCCCTAGCATTGGAATTTTCAAATGCAATGTTTGATTAAACTGCTACTTCTGACGTTAAAGAGCTTTAGAGGAAAAGGGCAAAGTGGTTTTATGTCCTATTGATTTAATGATTGAAATGCTAGGGAAATGGATTTATTTTTTGTATATATGATAGATTAAAGCTAAAATGCTATTAGATATTCCTACGAGTTTTAGATTTGGAACATAGTCAACTTAATGAATGTCTCATGCCCTTTTTTGTTTTTTTTTTTGTGTCTCATTTTTATATTTACATCTTTTTCTTCTATATCTATCTATAATATTTAACTTAGAAAGGACTCATCAATTGCCATCTGCCTCCACATTTATACCCTATAGTTTTAAAATTGATCATTATTTGATATAAATTCAAATCATTAGTTTCTATACATAACTCCCCTAAATAATAAATAACTCATTGTGGTTTTCACTATTTTTGTAGGCATACAACAATTTTTAAGACAAAGCAAATAATATATGATTAGCAATATCATCCTTTACTATATTAAGAAAGGTATATTATTTACGTAGTTTATTGTTGTTAATATTTTTCACTAGTTTTCTTGCTAATTTTTCTTATAAATTTCTAATTTTTTCTACTTAACTATGTAATTATGTATTTTCCTAATATGGAAAAATCTTAATTAGTATTTCTTTTGTTGCTGTGTAAGATTATTTCTATTTGATGATAAATTAATATATTATTGTCATTGTACATTTCCTTTGTCATACATTTTTATGAATGTACATCAATCATTACATAATATCACTTATTCTTCTTATACTTATGAAAGTAAAAAATAATAATAATAATAACCTACTTAAATTGTCATTTCAATATGGTAACCTACTAATAATCACTTAACATTTACCACTATATAATACTTAAGATATTAAAATTGTTATGAATAACATAATACGTACTAAATTAATTTTAAGATTGTTAATTTAGTAAGGAGTCAATTATTAAGCATAGCTTAACATTCCCTTTGTACTTACATCTTTTCTATAACCATGAAAAAATGGGTTATTCCCATTGCTAGACACAAAAATTCTCAATTATATTTTTTTTATAAGCATATTACTACAGATTCAATGAAGCTAATTAAAAGTAACTACAATATTTTCAGTCTACTTTAATAAGTAAATTGATAATATATCATGATTTCTATTCATTTCTTTCTCCTTTTACATGCATTTTTAGCTTTACTTATGCAAAAAAAAAAAAAAAAAATTATTTTTTAGATCAACAACCATTCCTATCTTTTAATTAATTATATACCTTTATTCTATAATTTCTTATTTGTATGTTTTATATTTTCCAATTTTAAACGAGTTTGAAATCTCCAAAATTATGGTATACACACCACATCCATGCCTATCTCATTATTGGTTGTCGATGGATAGCAATTTGTGTTCCATATCTTTTTGTTGACAATGCATAAATGGAAGTTATTGGGATAACAACAAACCTTCTTCAATAGATTTGAAAGGCCTTAAATATCTCTATATCAACATTTTTCCAAAGATCTAAAAGAATTCAAATATGCTCAGATAATAATAAAGCTTCTTTAGCATATTTCAAAGAATTAAAGTATTAACTCCTCATTTCCTATGTTTTATATTTTCAATTTATTCAATTCTTATATATTACTTATTTATACGATTTTTGAACCTTTTTTTCTCTCCAACTCTTAGTCTAGATAAAAGTATTTTATTCTTTAAGGATTTTTAGTATATTAATATTGTTATATTCTTTAAATTTTAATTATTCACAGATTTTTAATGTTTTCCTTTACTTTCATAAGTATTCTAATAATTTATGCATTATTCTTTTAATGTCAACTAAATTTAATTTCTACACACGCAACGCGAGTGTGCTGATTGCTAGTATATATATATAGTTCTCTACAAATACTACTAAACTTCAAAAGTATACATATTTTTTTTCTTTTAAAAAAAGAGGAAACTTTAACCATATTATCATCGTAAATTACTAGTAAACACCAAGCATAGGCAAAGTATCATTACAATTTGACTCTTTTAGTATTTATATTATTATATAAGCTTTCCTTCTTTATAAATAGACATTGACATCAAGATTGTACCACTACTTTATTCTAAATTTTTTCATTCAGTTACAATTCGTTTAGTTCTTCAAATGTAATATATAGATAATAGCATCTCAGTTCCTTAGGAATATAATAGACTTATAATGGCTCATTACATTGTTTACCTAGAAAAAATAAATAAATATGTAATAAAGGATAATTGACTATATTACCCTCCTTTATAACACATAGTACTTTCATCATCCAGCGACACAACTTATCACATTCTCACCAACACTATCACAACCATCTACAAATTTTGGCCTCACTAACAATTACAACCACTAACACTTTAGCAACACCACCATCTCTCTTGATCTTCTTCCTTTCTATCTTTCGCCCTCTATCTTGATTTTCTTATTAAAAATGAAATCACCTCTCCCCTTTGGCTAAGTTTAGTGGCGGTGACCGAAGAAGTTTCTTTAACCCATGTTTAGTGAGTATTACACACTTGATACGGATCTCATTTAGTTAGATCTTACATTAGTGATTGGTGGTTGAGACTTGATTTCCTTAGTGGCTATGCATGGTGGCTGTGTTGATTGGTGGTTTAGATAAGATAATCTACATGTAGGTAGCTGTGTGTAGTGGCTATGCATAAGGTAATTGGATATCGTAGTTGTTTACCTAGATCAAGTAGTTATGTGTTTAGATCTGGCAATTGTTGCTGGTAGCAGTTACCGTTGGTTGCAACTACTGGTGGCGGTGGTTGTGTGTGTAAGTGATTAGGTTTATAAGTGCAGCTGTCATCATGCTTTTTGGAGGAAGAGCAATTGCTGATGGTGGTGGAGGAGTAGTTGCTAGTAGTTGTAGTTTATAGTACTAGTCTATGTGCTAGAGAGGAAGAAAAAGAAAGAGGGTATTAAATTTTTTTTTTGACATGGAATGGCCATTTAGGGGTCGAACTCATGAATCTTAATACCCTAATTTTGATGAATCATAATTCATAAGTAATTTTGATTTATTAAAGTGAACATAGCATTAGGATTCTTGTAAGGAATAAAGGGAGAATGAAAAGTAAACACGCTATTACTTTAAGATTTAGCATATATTTTATATTAAATTATGACCAACGTAACATGGGAGTAGATTTTATAATTTTGTCCTGGAACCTTATGGTCCTTCACATCATCATGAATTTTCATTTGGTGCATTTCTTTTTCATTCCAAATGGTTTAATAATAATTTTAGAATATGCTTTTAAGTTACTGTAGTTACTTAAACTAATTTGGTGAGCAATATAAAGACAAGAATGGAAAGATTACATGTACGTATTTTAGTAACTAGCTACAAATTGGTGAAGTTGGGAAATGAAGAAGTTATTATCAATAAGGTTAGCTATATAGTTCGTCAGCAATGAACAGTAAATATCGTTATTATATTTAAAATAGAATATCAATGTTGATGTTTTATAGATGTAATAGGTAGAGATAGTCAAGTCAAATAGTGGATTAAGCGTTAATCCAGGTGAGTAGCTCCTACTTGGTTGTTTTCTATTACGTAGTAGTCGAGAATATATACCACTCACCTGATTGTTGTGTAATGCTATGAGATTCACTTAAGTGTATCCCATAGCTTGGAGTGTTTATACCCCAACTTGATATCGTCCATGATAAACCATTGCTTAGTTTATTGGTTAGTGTGCCTCGTGTTTGTGATAACATATATAGATTCATTATGGTTAAACTTGGTAATCTAATTGCTCTTAGTTGATTAGAACATTTGCTCCTATATGATGATTGATCATATTTCATTTGTAACTTAGTGAATCTTGAATGATAATTGAATAAACGATGGCTTGTGTATAAGTTGCAATTTCGATATTGTGCCATGGCTACATTGTAATATTTGATACTGGGTTGAAAGTTAAGCTTGGTTACCCTATTCTTAGTTCTTGGTTTTGATCAGATTTTGTACTTAGCATGGTTAACATGGAAACTATACTGGGATGGGTTAAATTGAATTTCATACTTGACTTAGCTAAATATACTATTTGACAACATTTACGACACAACACAAAAAAGACCTATGAGTCGAGTTTTGTTCGAAAAGCTAAGTTTCTATAGAAGCAAAGTATCCAATTTACAAAGCTCGATTTTGATAATATAGAGTGGTGTTTGCTTAAACCACTCTATATGGTCAAGATAGCTTAATTTTGAGCATTTTACTCCTAGGTTACTCTTCATAGCCAGCTCGATCTCTATTGGCTCAATATTGGGTTTCTTACTCCCTATGCTGCTCCTAATAGCTAGCTCGATTTCTAGATTGTTTATCCATATGCCCGATGATATTAATTAATGGATGCAAGCTTAGCTAGGATACTAGTACTATTGCATGTCATATGTTTCAGCATGACATTCATATGATGCACAAATCATTGTGCATGTGCTTGCTACTTAAGTAGATACTTAGATGTGTTGGGCTATTAATTATATGATTGTATATAGTATGCTTCTAATCATTTGTTTGAGGATACTTAGTTGTAGTTGTATTTCAATGAATACTTGATTATTGTTATTTTGTGCTATAGTTTTAGTTTGTGCTCACTTGACTGATTAGATAAGCTAAGGGTTAGCTTATCTAATCTTAGGTATTAGAAACAAGCAAGCTTAGATCTAGAAGCTAGGATGGGTAAATGAGAGCGATTAGCTACATGAATTGAATCAAGTTCTTGGATGTAACCTCAATAAAGATTGTCTTGTTACTCTCAAATGGTTTTAATGTAAGGATTATGAATAACAAGTATACTCTTCTAATTGGATTATGAATTGAATATGGAAGTTGAAATGTGATACTTTGAATGAGGCTTAAGTTTGTAATGTTTCATTGTGTTGTCTTACAAGAATGAAGGTTTTGAAAAATTTATGTATAGTAGAGTTGAGTTATAGGTTGATAACAGGTTTCACCTTATCCCTAACATGGAGATGGCATAACGAATCATCTCTTATACACTAAGAGTTGAGAAAAAGTTTAAGTAGATGCCTTGAGAGAATGGACGTTACAATTTCTACACATTTTATAAAATATATAGATATATATATATATATAATTTACAAATACACCTTTCTAATGGTTACTTCATATGCACTTTAGTTTCCATTTCTTTCAAATTTAGCATTTAAAATCCTAAGACATAAGTACATTTAGATTAATCTATTTTAATTATTCTTTAAAAAATAAAATAGTGGCTACATATTAAAACAAAAAAAAGTATGCAAAATTAAGAAAGAAGCGAATCATGTATAAGTTTGAAAGTATATTTGTCAAAAATTTAAGGGTCTAAATACTTAATTTCAAAATTAGCAGATTGAGCAAACATTAACATATATATGTGGATATATTTACAATTTACGTAAAAATGAATGTAAAAGGAAGGTGAAAAGTTTCTCCATTAATCTTTTCACATGTGTGCCTAATAAGAAATAAATCTTTTCTTTTCTCAAATTGGCCTAAAAGACTACATTGAAAATTTTCTTATTTTATAGTTTAAATTATCAAGTAAAAGTTATCTTCCACATTCAAGACAAAGTTTAGTTACTCTAATATATCTATACATAACCTCAAAAGAAATGTAACAATATTATTCATTCCTTCTTGAAATGATTTAAGGATGAATATACTATGATATGTATAATGTAAATATCTTATTTCTATTAAAAGTATAATACGATAATAATGTCATCCTTAATCCATGGAGCAAAATAACTAATGCATGGAGTAAAATAAATAACGTGCAGTTATTTCATGAAATACAATAGCAAAATAATACCTTTTTTTTTTCCTATTTACCTATTTGAGGGGCTTAAATTTAAAATATAGGTGACACGTGCCCATACTCGTAAACTTAAATAAAATAATATAGTAATAACAAATAAATAATTAAGAATATGAAAGCTAAAATATATATACCTATAACAAATATATATTAAATCTATATATAATAATGGAAATTTTTGTTAGATACAAAGGGGAAAAAACTCAAATTCAAATTATTTCCTAAAATAGACTCTCTACATTCCAACCCAATCTCTATGAGACCATGGTTGCTAAGGTCCTTATAGCATAATGGTATGAACATAGATCTCTTAGTAGGATGGATCAAGTTCGAATCTTTTCTTATTCGTTGTAATCACCAGAAAAAGGAAAAAAAAAAAAGACAATGGTTCTCTCTCATAATTCACCCCAATTAAGAAAAACTTCTTGCTGCCATTAGAGAGAGAAGAGGGCAGGAGACATGCCTTACCATAACTCAAAAATAGTTAATGGTAATCAAAATCCTAAGTCTACTAAGCTTGAATAATATTTGAAGAATAGAATACTAAATAGGAATTAATCAAAGTATTACATTTGTTATTTTAAAGGTGAAATACAAATAATCTCCTTAAGAAGTAGATTGAGTTTTTGAATTTTTAAAATGTGGTTTAAAACCCTTTAAACTTTAATGAATTGACAAATAACTCCTACAAGTTGAAAATAACCCCCTAAACTTTATTTATTTATTTTTTGTAGAAGTACCTCTCAACTTATCAAAATATGCTTTAAAATCCCCTAAACTTTGATCATAGTGTGACTTTTTTTAACTAAAAAAAAAAAATCTTTTACATTACTAATTTGTCATGGTTTTTGGGGGTAACCTATATCATTTAACAAATTAGAAGGTAGATTCGCATCTAAGTCAAAAAGTAGGGGAATTATTTGCAATTTCTTCTTATTTTAATAAACATTGAGGTATTTGAGATAATAAGCAATTGATTTTATTAATAGGGTAATTTGCCTTTAGTACAATATTTCTTATTTACAAGCTAGTTATCGACAGTAGAAATGACTAGTAGATCTCTAGAAGACAATCAAGGAAATTGAAACTAAGAACTTATACATATATATATACACACACATACAGATACAAACATATAACAAATGCTTTTATTTTTTATTATTGTCATGTTTGATCTCTAGATTATTTAAAATAAGAAGAGATATCTCACTCTCTACTAGGTACATTTAACTTACATTTTTTGTACAATTTTACAAATATTAAATAATTTTGGCAAAATTTATGCATTTAATAAAGCATTCATGTTTCATCTTTAGGACATTTGCACTCTTACAAGCCTTAACAATTCTAAGCAGCATAATCTAGAGATTTTCACTATATATCCACATCAATCTCCTCACATGGTAACTATTTCTTATGCATATATTCTTCTTCTTTTGTAAGCCTTCATCGATAAAAGAGGTTACAATATAACACATGATTTCTTTCTTCTTCTTCTATAAAGAAAT
>JAMXBB010000011.1:22248496-22296663 GCA_024138015.1 Lumnitzera littorea
GTATGTACATGTAAATAGGTGCTTTCAAATTGTCGATATACTTGAGTATAAAATTACAGTTTATATGTAGAACATTACTTATCAGTATATAAGGGGAACCATATAAAGTTAATTACAAAAAATTTTGAAGGTAATTGTTATACTGAATATAAAAATATTTATGATTTGAATAGGAAAATGCTTTTACATATATATACTCATGTAGATGCTAAACATACTTCAAAATAGTACTACTATATGTAGATTACAATATATTTCTCAAAAATGTATGGATGGTAAGTACCATATGAGATGTATTCACAATATCTTTACTTTTATTGCAATAATATAGAATTTTGAATATTGGTATAACCTTATAAGTACCATATAAGTACTTATCTAAAATTGACTAGTCTTTTAGATTTTCATATAACCTTCTTTTTATTCCAAATTCAACAGTATTAAATAATAACCATATTAAAATAATGTTGATATTAAAATTTTTTTCTAAACTACTTATGAATTTTTTTGAAGGCTTACATACATTCTACGTCTAATTTTTTTTGCTACTCATTTATTACCCATTTTCACTTGAATACTTATGGTATCTATATAATTTTAATTAAGACACTTTAAAGCAAGTTTATAAGAATTATGCTCTAAAACAACTCCAAAACCCTTGTACCCTATGAGACCCCACAAAATTGGTAGTAAGCTTGTCATTAATTGATTTGAAATCGGTATGTAAAATTTGGAGTAATCGCAAAAGTTATCTAATTGAGCCTGAATTTTACAATGAAAATAGAAAAATTACTAAAAGTAGCCTCATGAGTTTGGATTTAAGAAAATAACATAATTAAATATTACATTTGTAGAACGTAAGTATGTTATTCGTTATTTGTTGCAAACGAGCAAAACAGGTTCTAATAATTAGCAAGCTATTAGTGATAAATTATATATGCACTAAAAATTATAAAAGGACATGAAATAATATTTAAGAGTATTTAATTATATTAAACGTATATTATGTGTATAAATATATAAACCCGTAGATATTTAAAATACCAAAATATGCTAAAATAATTACAGAAAATTTATAAATAAATAAAATAAGAGAGGTAACAACATGAGAAATTTGGTTTAGGGCATGTCAATTAGGAAATGGTGAGTTAAGTATGAAAAGTGAAGAGTTAGGACACATAAGGCTTTGGTTAAAAGGTATAAGTGACACTTGTGTAATTTCACAAAATCTCCAACCGACCTAACTCTTATTATATCAACTCCATTGCTTTTAGGAATTTTGGATAGAAGAAATTTAGGGAAAATTAGTGAGGAGTGGAAAAAGTTGAGAGAAAATCTAATAAAAATTTTAGAAAATTCAAGTGAAAATAGCATAAATTGGACACCAAATGGTTAAGGAGTTTCTAGATGAGGACCACCACCACCACTTGACAGTAGTAACTACACCATGAGTAGCTAGCAAGGGTGGAGCCACCATTGGTGGTTGGAAGGCGATCAATCAGTGAGATACAAGTTATTGTCTAATTTTCAATAATTTTTTAAGAATACCAAACTTTTTCTAAAAATTATGCCACTTAGGTTTTATAAGTAATTTTGTGTGTTGAATTTAAAAATCTAACCTATTTTTTCAAATTTTAGTGTAAATATATGTTTCTTAAGAAATTGGACACACATACTGATTTTCAATTATACTTTACAAAGGTCAAATGATGTATTTTCACTCTCAATTTTTTAATGTAAGATACCCACACATTATGTTTTCATGCTATGTGATCAGTTCATCAAAATTATAAAGTTAGATTTTAAAGAAATTTTGATTTTCACGAAATAGTAGGTTGTTAGAGTATTATTATAAAATTAAATTAGTAATATGACATAGTTTATGTTATAATCTAAATATTAATAAGTTTGTAAGATGATAAATTTAAGGAAGGGAGTCATTTGAGTGAAAGTCATTTGTTTAGTTGATTAGATTTTTTGAAGGAAGGGAGTAGCAAATTTCCTTAATTAAAATTTGTGTATATATATCAAAGTATAAGTAGCGGAATATTGATATGAAATGAGGCTAAGGATGAAAATGATATTTGGTTGCTGATCTTAATTGTAGTTATGAGGGTATATGCTAAAGATGTGGGGTTTGCCTAAAAGTTAAGTATGTTCGGAATCATAATATAAATTAGAGGATAGATTAGAAGCTATAGGATCAATACTATGTTTGAAGCATGTTTAGGAGCTAAATTAGAGACTCTATAAATGGAAGATACAATTATAATGGAATTTAGAAGATAGATTTGGAGGTATTTTGAAGATTTGTGAATAAATTGAAATTTGAGGATGAATCAAAAGGTAGTTAGGTGTAAACTATTAGCAAATGACATAAGAATCTAACTAGTATATATAATAGCATAGTAAACATAAATTAATGGACCAAAATACACAATAGTAGCATATGTATAATGTATTTGTATAACTATTGGCATATTGTTTATATTATAAGAAACTACAAAGAAAGTACACATCAAACTGCACCTTAGTAAGCAATCAAAAGTCTAGATAAGTTTGTGATCACTACATAATAGTATTTGGAGGCTTAAGATTATACTTGATTGTGCTTGTAAATAGCCTAATTATGTGCATAATTATGTGTCTTTGATCTCGATTATATTATTATTTGGTTTGCTTTGCTGGTTGTGATTGGTTCATTTATGTGTAATTGAGTGATCAACCCTAAATGGAACTAATAAAGTATATTGGACTCGAAAACTTAATTGGACATGCATTACAATCCATTAAGGGACTATAAACCTTACAAATTCAATCTTTTAAGTGTAAAGTTGAACTCAAGTGATGTAGATAACTTCTTAAGACAATAGAATCGATAAACTTATGATAGATTAAAATTTTAATTACGAAACCTAAAATGAATACGTAAAACACTAATATATCGATCAAAAGCTTAATCACGTATAAAAACCTTAAACTCTATATATGTGTAAATATTAGCGATTAAACCTAAATATAATAAAAACCCTAAAACTAAAAATTTAAGCTCATAAACGTACAAATTTACTTTTATAATAAAAAAGAAAAACCTAATTTGGTACAATTATTGGTCGATACGCTTAATTATATAAAAATGCTAATGAATGATTAGAGATAATTTCTAAATATTAATAAACGTAAGAATATTAAATTAATTTATAAAATTAATAATATTACTTTATAGTAAGAATAAATTTATATATATATAAATAAATTAGTGTTATATTGATTTAATTAATTAAACTTAATTTTATTATTTATTTGTTATTTATGTATTATAAAGTCAATATTACTTTTATATCTTATAATTTTATTTATAATTATTATTATTATAAATATTTAGAAAAAAATTTTAAACATTTAGTTTATTTACTTACTAACTTATTTCTCTTATTTTTCCTTTCTTCCTTATTTTTCCTTTTTATTTTCTTTTCCCCCTTCTAAATTATAATTTGTTACATGCATACAATATTATTATATTATTATTATTTTAATTTTAACTAAAAGTCAAAAATTCATTTTCAATGCATTTAATGCTCTTTTCTCTTCCCTTTCTTTTCTTTTTCTTTTTGCTTTTTTCCATTTATTGCTATGGACACCTAATCCCTCTAGAAAATTCTCTAATTTTCTTCAAATGCCACAAATTAATACATGTAATTGGATTACATTTTCACCCGAATTGAACCACCACTTTTCTCTCTCTTTTCCTCATTTTCTTCCTCTAATTTTCTCCCTTTTCTTTCACCAACCCTTTAACTTTCAATTATATTACCAATTACCAATTTCAATAATATCAAAAGGAGGGAAAAGGAGGATTTTTCTTTAGAAATATTCAAGAACAAGTAAATCCATCTTCTTTATACTTTATTAGTATTATTCTTCTTATGTAAATTATGTTTTGTGTATTTTTACGCTTGATGTATTGATATATAGGTATTAGATTTTTGCATATCTAATCTTATTTCTTTTGGAAATTGTGTTTACATATGTATGTATACTAATATACATGCTATAAGTTTAGTTAGGTATATGTATATATATACAAATATATATGCAGTTTATATCTATACATATGAATACATAGTATATATATATACATATAAGTGAATAAATAAGAAAACATGATAAGATTATATAAGTATATATACATATACATCCCAATACATACATATTAAAATATGTACATAAACATACATGCAAGAAATACTAAGTATTTATACACACATATATATATATATATATGACAACCTAAAGTGTATATAGATATGTGTTTATGTAATATATCAAAACCCCTTAAAAAATATATTAAGAAAACATAAATATACGTATATATATACACATAAAAATATGTATAATATTGAGTATAAATACATGTACATGTGTATATGTACATGTATAGAAATACGTATAGTAATAGTATAGTATAAGTATAAGTATATATATATCGATCCTAATTTTTCGATTTCTTTTATTTAAAATTGATTTTCCCATTTCCAATTAATACTAAACCCTAACCCATTTAATATTAATCCCCGACTAAAGAAATTGAGAAATTCCGGTTTTTTATTGAAAATAATTTTTTGGAGTCGCCACCTGACCAAAGTCGGGAAAAGAAAAGAAACCGTAACCAATTGAGTGGATTGATTATGATTTGGCTATCAGTCTTTCATTTCAATTTGAATGATGAACCAGAGGGTTTCGAATTCGGGAGCTAACCTATTAAACCCTAATGGACACCACTATCTATTTACCGAAATTAGGATTATTCTTTTAATATTAAATAAATAAAAATCAAAAGAAAAAGAACCTAAGTTTCTATATATTTTATCGTCGCCTCAAAGGTGCCTACATACCCGCTAGTCGAGATCAAATGATCGTAGTTCATTCCGAAAACTTTAATATGTTGGTTCTATTTATAAAAAAAATGATTGGTTGAATTTGTGTTTTAATTAACCATTTTATTTTATTAAGAAAAATCCCTAAAAGCCTAATTTTTATTCCTAATTATAAAAAAGAAAAACCTAAAAAACTAATTTTTGAAAAGTCCCAAATTAAGATTTTTATTTAAAAACAACTAAGTGATAGTTTTTTTTATTTTCAAGAAAAACCCTAAAGACCTAAAAATGCAATTTTTATGAAATATGCAATATTCTACATGATGAATCTTTTATATAGAAAAGATGCTTAAAACATAAAAAAAAAAAAGAAAAGAAAAGAAAAATTTCCTAATCATAGAAAAGACGCCTAACAATAGAAAAGATATTTAAACCATAGAAAAGATGTCTACACTATAAAAAAGACATCTAAACTATGAAAAAAAAAATCTAAATTATAAAAAAGATGTCTGAATCATAAAAAAGAAACTTAAACAATGAAAGAGATATATAAACTATAGAAAAGAAGCCTAAATTATGGAAAAGATGTCTAACCATAGAAAAGATGTCTAAATTATGAAAAAGATATTCAAACCATAGAAAAGATATCTAAACCATGAAAAACAAGCCTAAACTATAGAAAAGATGTCTCGCCGTAAAAAGGAAGTCAATTAAAGATTTTTTTTTTTATTTTATGATCATCAAAATGACTTTTTTATCTAGAAAACCCTAATATGCCTAATACAATTTTTCTAAATCAATACAATATACAAAGAACGAGATTTTGTAAAATATGAGATTTTATAAAAATGTCATTTTGAAAATATGAAATCTAAAAAAATAATTAAAAAAAAAACTAAAATTTAATTTAACATATGTTTACTACACACTAATACTATAACTAATTACTAGCAATTAAAGACATGATAAAAATTTAAAAAAAGTAGTATAAGTTTTAAAAATAACTGCGTATATACTAAGTGAGATAAAAATAAATAAATAAGATAAGCTATAGACAATAATTAAAAACCACTATTATGTACCTGCAAGGTAAAGCACGCAAAGCCGATGAAAGGGAATAGATTGGATCCCCAGTCCTATCATGCGCACAACTATAGAATTGGTCTAAGGAGTAGGTTCGAACATGTTTTTAACAAATGCATAACTGTTCTTTTTTACTTGCACCATGCAACCCCTATTTATAAAACTTGAAAACAAATATTTTGAATCGAATCAAATTGATAAAGATCCAAAATAGATTCGAATCTTACAAATCTTAATTTTATTAGATTTAATGTCATTATATCATATTTGTTTTTTTTGTTTTTCGATAACTATATAATCAATATTCCATCAAATTAATTTTTTCGAATTTTTTCTTTCTTAGTTTTTTCTTTCTATTTTTTCTAACAATTTTCTTTTTTTTTTTTGTCTTTTTTATCATTTTTCAAATTTTTTATTATTTTCTAAATTACTACCCTAAAAATAAAAATTATAACTAATATGGGCAAAAATCGAGTATCTACAGCTGCCCCTATTTGTGGTGAAGTTTAAATAAAACCTTGCCACAAAGACAAAAGTGACACCGTTTTTGCCTTGGGACAACTTTATCCTAAGGAGCGTTAAGACACTTGATGACAATTAGTTTGAAATGAAGAATAGCAAAGGTAGCGCCCTTGTAGGTTAATAAAAATCCTTAAAAAGAATAATGAGAACTTGGTCGTACCCTAATGAGTTGACTAACTAAGGCGGTCAAAGCACCCTTTGAGCTGGCTAAGACTTAAAAATAAGGAAAACTTGGTCGTGCCCTAATGAGTTGACTAACCAACGCGGTCAAAGCACCCTTTGAGCTGACTAGGACCTAAAGATAACGAAACTTGGTCGTGCCCTAATGAGCTAACTAACCAAGGTGGTCAAAACGCCCTTTAAGCTGGCTAAGACCTAAAGATGAGGAAACTTAGTCATGCCCTAATGAGCTGACTAACCAAGGCGGTCAAAGTACCCTTTGAGTTGGCTAAGACCTAAAGAATGAAGAAACTTGGTCGTGCCCTAATGAGCTAACTAACCAAGGCGGTCAAAGCGCCCTTTGAGCTGATTAAGACCTAAAGACAAGGAAAACTTGGTCATGCCCTATCGAGCTGACTAATCAAGGCGGTCAAGGCGCCCTTTAAGCTAGCTAAGACCCAAAGAATGAGGAAACTTGGTTATGCCCTAATGAGTTGACTAACCAAGGCGGTCAAAGCGCTCTTTGAGTTGATTAAGACCTAAAAATAAGGAAAACTTGGTTATGCCCTAATGAGCTGACTAACCAAGGTTGTCAAAGCGCCCTTCGAGCTAGCTAAGACCTAAAGAATGAAGAAAACTTAGTCGTACCCTGATGAGCTGACTAACTAAGGCGGTCAAAGCGCCCTTTGAGCTAGCTAAGACCTAAAGATAAGGAACTTGGTCATGCCTTAATGAATTGACTAACCAAGGCGGTCAAAGCGCCCTTTGAGCTAGTTAAGACCTAAAGAATGAAGGAAAACTTGGTCGTGCCCTAATGAGTTGACTAACCAAAGAGGTCAAAGCGCCCTTTGAGCTAGCTAAGACCTAAAGATAAGGAACTTGGTCATGCCTTAATGAATTGACTAACCAAGGCGGTTAAAGCGCCCTTTGAGCTGGCTAAGACTTAAAGGATGAAGGAAAACTTGGTCGTGCCCTAATGAGCTGACTAACCAAGGCAGTCAAAGCACCCTCTAAGTTGGCTAAGACCTAAAGAATGAAGAAAAACTTAGTCATGCCCTGATGAGCTAACTAACCAAGGCAGTCAAAGCGCCCTTTAAGCTGGCTAAGACCTAAAACGTGAAGAAACTTAGTCGTGCCCTGATGAGCTGACTAACTAAGGCGGTCAAAGCGCCTGTTGAGCTGGCTAAGACTTATAGAATAAAGAAAACTTAGTTATGCCGTTATGAGCTGACTAACCAAGGCGGTCAAAGCGCTCTTTGAGCTGGCTAAGACCTAAAGAATGAAGAAAACTTGATTGTGCCCTAATGAGTTGACTAACCAAGGCGGTCAAAGCGCCCTTTGAGCTAGCTAAGACCTAAAGATAAAAAACTTGGCCATGCCCTAATGAGTTGATTAACCAAGGTGGTCAAAGTGCCCTTTGAGTTGGCTAAGACCTAAAGAATGAAGGAAAACTTGGTCATGCCCTAATGAGCTGACTAACTTAGGCAGTCAAAGCGCCCTTTGAGGTGGCTAAGACCTAAAAATAAGGAAAACTTGGTCGTACCCTAATGAGCTGACTAACCAAGGTGGTCAAAGCGCCCTTTGAGCTGGCTAAGACCTAAAAATAAGGAAAACTTGGTTATGCCCTAATGAGGTGACTAACCAAGGTGGTTAAAGCACTCTTTGAGCTGGCTAAGACCTAAAAATGAAGAAACTTGGTCGTGCCCTACTGAGCTGACTAACCAAGATGGTCAAAGTGCCCTTTGAGCTGGTTAGGACCTAAAGATAAGAAACTTGGCCGTGCCCAAATGAGCTGACTAACTAAGGCGGTCAAAGTGCCCTTTGAGCTGGCTAAGACCTAAAGAATGAAACTTGATCGTGCCCTAATGAGCTGACTAACTAAGGCGGTTAAAGCACCCTTTGAGCTGGCTAAGACCTAAGATAAAGAAACTTTAAATTGGGATAACACTCCATAAGCTTGCTAAATCCCTTGAAGAAATTTTAAGTTGGGTAACGTTTTGTGAGTCATACTACTGGGAGTTTTAGAAACTCTAGATTGGGACTACACTCTACGAACTAGCTAGCTCCCTAAGAGATTATAAATTGGGATTGTGTTTTGGGAGCCAGCCTGAAGCTTAAGAAACTTTAGATTGGGACTACGCTCTATGAATTGGCTAGATCTCTAAATGAAAATATGAATTTGGATAGCACTCCATAAGCTAATTGAAGCGCTAAAGAAGATATGGATAGGAACAATACACTATGACTTGGCTATATCCTTAAGAAAATGGATAAAGGGTAAGCACCCTTCGGACTCGCTTAAGCTCTACTGAGAGTTGAAAGTAAACCAAAGAACATAGCCAACTTGAAAAAAACTCTTGATTTGAGAAATTTACAAAAGAGGAATTTGGTGAAAACTGTATATAACATGAATTGAAAATTTGGCTACTATGGATGAAATGGACTGGAAAATGAATAGAAAAACTTGTAACAAGCCTCTACTTTCTCTCTCTCCTTTTCATGTCTTTTCATTTTCTTTTTTCCTTCTTTTTCCTTGAAAGTTTGCTAACGGATACAAATTCCTATTTAAAAGGCAAACGCTATAATCATATAGGGTATCTCATATCTACCTTAGGTTGTAACCTAGACAATGAGTTTCTTGGATAAGCCTTAAACATTCATTTCGTAAGGAAAAGGTAACTCATGATTAGTTTAGTCGAAGAGGACTTTCTTACGCACTCTCGGTCTGGATTTCACTCTTAATTACTATTCCAGAAATTATAATCCAGTTTGTAAGTGATACGTTCTGATTGATCTATTAGGTCTTTTTAGGTTCAGTATTGTAAATTGGGCTTTTGGTTAAATGGTTTCGAAAGAAGTTAATTGAGAGGGCTTATTTTGAAAGAAGTGCTTTCGTCCAACCCATGGGGTACAGGTCAAGAACCCTTAGGAATGAACTAAATGTGCACTTGCCCTAATTTCAGAAATAATTTTTATCTTAGATAAATTATTCTTCAAAGTTGAAAGAACTTTAAGTAGGGAGGTATTGTAGGTGGGGTGGTCTTGTGTTTAAGAATTGAGTGGATAAAAAGGGTTTATGTTCATGATTTGGAGTGTGATTTTGAACTAAATATAGAGTTTTTGGTTTATCGTTGAGAACATGATTCTGAATGAATATGATATTTTGTGTTTTTGGTTGGGAATGCGATTCAAGGCCTTATGTTTTTTAAGTAACTTAAGCCTTCTTTGATTGGGGATTTTCTCAAGCCCAATATTTGGGTATTTCTTCATTTTCCTTTTTCCTAGTTTTTTTCTTTTTTTTTTCTTTTTTCTTTTTATTTCGTTTCATTTCTTTCTTTTCTCTCCCTAAAAATAACTATCTCTTTTGTCAAGTTTTTGTCTTTAGATAAATCAAGGCCTTAAATCCATAAGTTCAGAGTGCATTGGCTTAGGTAAGGTATGTATGGCCTTTAGGGTATTTAGAAAAAATGTTAGCTCTTCTTCAAAGGGAACAATTTATCAAAAACAAAAATTATCCTTAAATTGTTATTACTAGGGTAAGCACAAATCAATTTTATCCTTCTCTCCTAATTAATGACCTACCCTCCGAATTGCCCTACTATAGGGTGGTTCTTAACAGAGTTTACATTTGAAATTCCTCCAAATCAGTCCAACAGAGTTATCAAAGGATAATTGTGTTTAGGATTTGAAAATGAATGCCTAATTTCATTCCGGTCTGTGTATCAAATTCAAAATGGACTTCCTTTAAGGAATAAGTCCAAAATATCCTCACCATGATGTCTCTTAACTCTCAAAGTGTTTAAGGGTTAGTGTATAAGATATAGTTCGCCTCTTTTCATTCAAAACTTTTTTAAAAGTGAGTTTACAATTCCTTACGTAAGGATTGATTGACCTTAGGGTATTGACCTTACTCCCCAATTCCTTGGAACATGCCCCAGTTGTGAAATTTCAAAGACTAAATGCCCCATGCTCTAGACTTATAGGTCTTAACACCCTTAAGCTTCCATATGTGATTTTGGGTTAGGTTCTTTAGAGTTCGAATGGGCTGGAACTGACAACTTTTGAAGTCGAAGGGTCTAATAAATTACCCTTTTTTGTTTGTACCGGGGATTAAGCTCAAGATAGTATTTCATAGTCTCGTGTTTTGACTTGATTCGTGTTTGGACTCGACAGCTTAGGGGCTTTGAGTTGGTTGAATCATCTTGATGGGCTAGGGTTTGGGTTTAGTTGGTTATTTTCTCGGGCCAAGTAGGTCTGTTTAGGTTAGCTGCCTTAATGGGCTAAGTAATTGTGTTTGTCCTGAACCCTATAAGGATTTGTAATCGTTAGCAAATTTCTTTTTTTTTTTTTTCTTTTCTTTCCTTTCCTTTTTTTTCTTTCTTTTCTCTTTCTTTCTTCTTTTTTTTTTTTTTTTGAAAGAGAGAGAGGAAAAGTTAGGGGTTTTGTGTTACAAAGACCGAGTGATGGAATTGTAAATGGAGAGTTGCTTTACTAGAATTCTATATACAGACCTAGAACAACATTATTGAGGGTTTATTTACAAATGAGGAATTCTGAAGAATAAAAGACTAAATGAAGAAAATATCTAAATCTTATTTATTCCAAATGAAAAAGGCTATTTGCAAAATGTTGAATTTACCTAAAAGAATGAATATTTCTAGTTGGTAGAATACTAGGCACAATGATAACTACCTATTATTTTACAGGTTTGATTCTTTTCGTTTGGGTTCCTTTTCTTTTATTTTTGCTTTCTATTTATTTTTATTTATTTACTCCGTGAAGGTTGGGCTCAATAGATGTGGGCCCAAAGTGTTAGATTCGAGCCCTAAAAAATGTACTAAAACCCTCACTATAGTAATATTTATAGGGCTCTTTTGTAGGGGCAAGATGAGCCTAATCTTGTTCCTAATGAATTTTTACTTATTTAGGCTAAAAAGTTAGATCCATATCTAGAATATCTTTTAAGGCCAATGAGGTAGGTAGATGTGGATCTGTTTAGAAGCCCCTTGACTCGATCTAGCCATAGTTATGTAAAAAAAATCAAAATTAAAATCATCACCTATTCCAAACTTTACGTAGAATTATTACAAATTATTTACAGAGAAATATTACAACTGCAACTTCACAACTGCTCTTAACCATTTAGGTTCGCCACATCATAAGTTCTTGTGATTTTTTTTTTTTAAAAAATGTTTTCATGTGACACAACTGCTGGGTTCTAAAGGTCCTTAAGTTCTGTAACCATCGCGTTTTTTCAAAGTAACGGTTCTGTGGTCGTATTTAAACTTGAGTAGGGTAGCCTGATCGATCCCGAAAGGTGGTTGCCCCACAACATTCGAAACTTACACAATGGCCCCCCTCCTAAGGTCCTAAGATGGCCTAGTTCTAACTGTATCTTCCATGCATTTATGATCTAGAAAACAAAACAAAAGTAACACCCCTGAAAATTACCCTCTTAAATAAACTACCACAATAACAAAAAAATGTTAGCAAAAAAATAAATAAATAAACAAATAAATAACATACCTAAGTTCTTTTTTATTATTTCATCTTTTTATTTTTTATTTTTTTGAAAAATAATCCTATTTTCGGTAACTTCTAGTGGCTAGCCCTCTAGCATTCCCCAATCGAGTCGCCAAACTATCGAGCTTGATTTTTCGATTTCTTTTATTTAAAATTGATTTCCCTATTTCCGATTAATACTAAACCCTAACCCATTTAATATTAATCCTCGACTAAAAAAATTGAGAAATTCCGGTTTTTTATTGAAAATAATTTTTTAGAGTCGCCACCCGACCAAAGTCGGGAAAAGAAAAGAAACCATAACCAATTGAGTGGATTGATTATGATTTGGCTACCAGTCTCTAATTTCAATTTGAATAATGAACCAGAGGGTTCTGAATTCGGGAGCTAACCTATTAAACCTTAATAGGCACCACTATCTATTTACCGAAATTAGGATTATTCTTTTAATATTAAATAAATAAAAATCAAAAGAAAAAGAACCTAAGTTTCTACATATTTTATTGTCGCCCTGGAGGTATCTACGTATCCGCTAGCCAGGATCAAACGATTGTAGTTCATTCTGAAAACTTTAATGTGTTGGTTCTATTTATAAAAAAAATGATTAGTTGAATTTATGTTTTTATTAACTATTTTATTTTTATTAAGAAAAATCCCTAAAAGCCTAATTTTTATTCCTAATTATAAAAAAGAAAAACCTAAAAACCTAATTTTTGAAAAGTCCCAAATTAAGATTTTTATTTAAAAACAACTAAGTGGTAATTTTTTTTATTTTCAAGAAAAACCCTAAAGTCCTAAAAATGCAATTTTTATGAAATATGTAATGTTCTACATGATGAATCTTTTATATAGAAAAGATGATTAAAACATAAAAACAAAAAGAAAAGAAAAGAAAAGAAAAATTTCCTAATTATAGAAAAGATACCTAAATCATAGAAAAGATGCTTAACGATAGAAAATATATTTAAACCATAGAAAAGATGTCTACACTATAAAAATGATATCTAAACTATGAAAAAAAAATATAAATTATAAAAAAGATGTCTGAATCATAGAAAAGAAACCTAAACAATGGAAAAAATATATAAACTATAGAAAAGAAGCCTAAATTATAAAAAAAATGTCTAAATCATAAAAAAGTTGTTCAAACCATGGAAAAGACATCTAAACCATAGAAAATAAGCTTAAACTATGGAAAAGATGTCTCGCCATAAAAAAGAAGTCAATTAAAGATTTTTTTTTTTTTTTTATGAACATCAAAATGATTTTTTTATCTAGAAAACCCTAATATGCCTAATGCAATTTTTCTAAATTAATACAATATACAAAGAACGAGAATTTGTAAAATATGAGATTTTATAAAAATGTCATTTTGAAAATATGAAATCTAAAAAAATAATTAAAAAAAAATAAAATTTAATTTAACATATGTTTACTACACACTAATACTATAACTAATTACTAGTAATTAAAGACATGATAAAAATTAAAAAAAAAGTAGTACAAGTTTTAAAAATATCTACGTATATACTAAGTGAGATAAAGATAAATAAATAAGATAAGTTACGGACAATAATTAAAAACTACTATTATGTACTTACAAGGCAAAGCACGCAAAGCTGATGAAAGGGAACAGATTGGATCTCCAGTCCTATCGCGCGCGCACAACTATAGAATTGGTCTAAGGAGTGAGTTCGAGCGTGTTTTTAACAAATTTGTAATTGTTCTTTTTGACTCGCACCATGCAACTCCTATTTATAAAACTCAAAAACAAATCTTTTGAATTGAATTAAATCGAATTGAATCAAATCGATAAAGATCCAAAATAGATTTGAATCTTACAAATCTTGATTTTATTAGATTTAATGTTATTATATCATATTTGTTTTTTTTTTCCGATAAATATTTATTCAAGATTCCATCAAATTAATTTTTTCGAATTTTTTCTTTTTTAGCTTTTTTTTTTCTTTTTTTTTTAACAATTTTCTATTTTTTTTTGTTTTTTTATCATTTTTCAATTTTTTTTTTATTTTCTAAATTACTACCCTAAAAAAAAAATTATAACTAATATAGGCAAAAATCGAGTGTCTACAACATACATGTATATATACAAATATACATGCTAATATGCTAAATATATGTTTATATAAATAGGAGTACATATGTACATATATATATATAAATACAAATACCTACGTAATCATATTATAATTACTTAATATACTATAAAATAATATATACATATATATATATATATATACTCAAATGGGCCGAAACACATAAAGAATAATTAAGCCCATATATATATTAATTAATTAATTATAATAACATATAAATATACATGATAATAATAGAAAATTTAAGAAATTTAAAAAAAAAGTTGGAAAAATAATCAAATTGCCACATGGATCAATAATAAAGTGCCACATCAAAAGTTTTTCTAAAATATCCCACTAAACTACAAATTTCAAAAGTAATAAGAAAATGATAATAATTAATCAATTAAGAAAAATTACAATAATTACAAAATTAATATAATTGATAGATTAAGCTTAAAGATAAAGAAATAGTGAAATTAATATAAATTGGACTTAAAAATAAAATATTATGAAAATATAAAATTTAGAAATTAATTAAATCATAAAATAATAAAGAAAAAATTAAAATTTATAAATAACATTATTTAAGTCAAAATAATAAAATTCGTAAGATTTTAAGCTCATATTGAAAAATGTAGGTTTCAATGTCTAAAATGGACCCCACTATATGAAAGTACGTTAAAAAATTATAAACATTAACTATAAGATCATAAAAATTGAAGTTAAAATGAAAAACCCATGTGTGACTAAAAATTTAAGATTAATCAAGAAGAATAAATAGGATAACTAAGTTAATTAACCCTATAAACAAATAATAAGGAGAAATAAATAACTAAATACATAAAATACCATAATTTACAAATATATAAATCTATTTACTATTTATCCTAATAAGTAAGTTAAACTATGTTCATGTCATGCTCAAGTTAATGTAGAAAATTAGGCAAATTACAATAGATATTTAATTAATTGAGGAGCCTAATTTTTCCGGATACTTATAAGTCTTATTATCTTTTACGTATTCAATAGTTAAGTTTTAGAAACCCTAAATGTTTAGAGAATGAGCATTAATCCAAGTGAGGTAATTCTATTGATTTGCCATTTGCTTGATGTTTGATATTTGTATGCTGCTTAATTGCTTGTTGAATGATTGATTGCTTTATGTGCTATCATCCATGTTGAATGATATTTTTATAGTTAAGGTAAAATTAACATGGTATCTCCAATTGATAGCGAAAGGACTTACATATTTGTACCCATAAGGCCTTGGATATATTTTGATAACGAAAGGACTTGCTTTCATGAGCCCAAGGGGCCTTGAATATGATTTGTTGATGGTTTATGGCCTTAGTTAGGGTCTACCTATTTGGATTAATATTTCTTTCTTGTCTAAAGTAATAGTCGAATGTCATCTAGAAGGATGATGCCTCTAAGCAACTTTATGCAGTTAAAGTGAGGTACCCTATATGAGTAAATATGGAGGATAATCTACATATAACCAACGTAAATTTATACCTTCCATGATTCTAGACTCCTATAGATATATTGCTTACATTCACTTAGTATGCATTTATTTCGTGTGTAGATAGATTGTGCGTAAGCTAATAATGTTTGATAACTTGCTTGAATGGTAGTGGTGAGAAACAAACTCACTGAGTTATGGAATGCTCATTCCTCTGTAGTTTCTTTTATAGGTTCATTTAAGTAGAGATAGGGATGATCTTAAGAGCAAAGTGCAAACTAAAATTATGTTTGATCATGTTAAAGTTAGTTAAGGAATGTAATGTTAGTACATATACATTTTTTGTCAAAAATATTTATATGTTAAAATTTTGTATAATTTATTATTTCTTATAATTTATAAAGTTAATTTACCATATCTTATTATTTGGTAAGAGATATCGATTTTTTGTAGTTCTGATGGATTATGGAGTATCAAATGCCTATAGTTATTTATATTTTATAATAGGTTAATAAATTAAAAATCGAAAACCCTAGTAATTAATTATTTAGAGTCTTGTAATTTCTAACTTGTAAGGCGGTTTTCATATTATGGGTATACAAGTGATATAAAAATTTTAGGTAATCTTATTAGGCTTCCCTTAAGGTCGTGACATAGACAATTAAGATTCTTTAACCAAATACTAACTCTTTTAAAACGAATAGCTGAAATAATCCCTTCTTCCTCTTTAGTCAAAATAAGTGATAGAAGAGTAAATTGCTGCAAAGGTAAAAGCATTGGCTTCAAGATAGTTGCGAGAGGAGGGATGTTTCTATTGCATAAGCCTTAGTTTGGTCGTGAGCTATTGCATACGTATTGAAACTCCTCAAAATTGGATTAAAGTGAGCAAAATTTTTTTAATCTTATGACCAACTACACAATGTCATGCAATGGTATTTGTTTATTTGCATTGCATTATATCTAAATAACTAGTCAACAACACTATTTATTCTTGTTGTATAGTCTTATGTTTCTGTCTCAACTTATTGAGTGGTTGGTTGCTCATTGATAATTCTTATTTTAAACACATTTCACATGGTGATTTTATAGTATTTCCCTTATATTTTTGGTTTTTTTTAAATAAATTGATACTTAATTGAGTAAAATTTTGATTTCAAGGTTTGAACTCATTCTTGGATTGAAAACGAAGAAAAGGAATCAAGTTTCACTCAATTTGGAGTTCAAATGAATGAGTTATGAAGTTTTGAAGTTACATAAACAATAGGAATTTTGGTCAAAAAATTACACAATCTGGGACACAACTGTATCCCTACATTGTGTCCATCCAACAAGATTTTAAGTGCCAAGGTCAGTAAGTTACACAACCTAGGGACATAACTGTATCCCAGGCTGTGTCTGGTGACAAAAATAGAAACTTTACAATATATTATAAAAAGACTTACTAGGGTTTCGCATACAACTTTAGACATTAAAAAGAGAAGAGACTTGAAGAGAAGGAGGAGAAAAAGATGAAAGCAATACCTAACTTCAAGATTGAAGAGATTTTTCATCAATAAAAAGGGGTTTTTCATGTTTTATTTCTTAATTTTATTGCAATTCATTTTTAGTTTCATTATGATAGCTTAAGATTCTTATATTTAGGATTGTGAAACCTAGGGTTTCAAATGACTATTAGATTCATTGATAATTTTCAATAAAGTTTCTATCTTTTCTTGATTCAATTATGTTTGTAATTGTTAATTGATATTTCTAAGGTATCAATCTATGATATTATGCATGATGATTGAGAAATCACATATGTAATGAGATTTTAATATAATTGGAGAGAATTACATATGTACTTAGAAATAAGATACATGTTTCTTCTGGAAAGTTGTTCTTTTGTATGGGAATTCATTATACATTAATGTAATTCTGAATTATATTACTAAGTAAAGAGATTCTAATAAATAATTTAGGATTAAGGTTAATATGCTTGAGAAAGGTGTTAACTTTAATTGTGACTCCTTTCAGTCAAGAATAATAGAGATTGAATTGGATACATTTTAAGCAGTCACATGTTAAATATTAGGGGAAATAATTCCTAAATACGTTATTTCCCTTCTTGAAGTCATTCTTAATTTTATCACTTTCTAAATTGCTTAATCAAGTCTCATAATTAGGTTAGTTTGTTAATTTTAGTATTTTTAATTCATTCAACTCATCACAATTTTCCAGTTAGATAATAGAACTAAGGTTAATATTAGTACTTGAGGTCTTTGAGAGGTCGACTTAAACTCACAGCTGCTATATTAAAACTGATAGGTACACTTACTATGTATCACTCATATACTATAGATTCTTTTGCAAGTGTAAACTAAGATGCCATGTTTAGCTATCTTGAGGTTAGATTTTACCAGGGAGCAGGGTGTAAGGAAAGGAACTGAAGATCAATTAGACTCGCAAAGCTCTTAAAGTCCTTTCGACTATTCTTTTGGGTAAACATATAAGTATAAATATAAAGTATTTGGGAAATTAGTCGAGTCACCTTGGGCAACTCGGTTGTTTTCGACTCTTGAATTGTAAACATATGTACATATAACTTAGCTAAACTATAAAGATATGGAAGTTGAACTTTGATAACAAGCTCATAATTATATATTCTGAAGAATTTTGCAAGTTAATTATTTATTGATAAGTTGAGTTGTTTAATTCAAAGTAAGTTAGTTGTAGTCGCCTTATATAAATCAAGTTTACAATAGTAGCTAGGGGGGTCCACTTCTATCTTAGAATGGTCTATACAGTGAAATTATTATAATTTTGCCACTTCGAGGCATGATGGTTCTTGGTTGTTGTCTAAGCATAGTTCTTGTGAATTCGTTTTGAAGCGTCATAATTAAAAGAAAATAGACATTATAGGAAACAGTGAAAGTGGGTAGTAAAAGATTGTGTGAAGAAGGTATACAGTAAAAGAAATTATAATATTGAATTACGATATTTGTTGATTGTGATCTTAAATCCACCTATAGGGACGTAGAAGGAAATGATAATTAGTTAAATGTTTTTTAAGTGAAATAGAGAAGAATCCCCTATTTAGTACAGATTCAAGATGCAGTGATTGTTGTTAGAGATGGCAAACCGGAACATGTTTAAGCTTGTAAATGAGATTGTTAATAAGTAGATCGATGAGATGTGTTATAGTTTGTTAGATTCATAGGCATTGATGGAAGCTTACTTGGGGCCTCAGTATATTAGGTACATTATTATAGTTGCTTTTAAGCAAAAATGGTTAGAAAATGAGGGTATTATGGCTTTAACGATGCCAGCTTGGTACTTTCCAATAGGATGGGAAGAGGGAAGACCATCTTACAAGTATTACCCACATTTTTGTAGTTGTCCCTCATATGCCTTGACATTACTCTCTAGGTGTTATTGATTGGTTCTATGTTCTCCAAGTGCTTTTAGCTATGTACAGATGTTGTAATTATCTTATGTACTTAATTAGTAAGAGATGTGATGGGATCAAATGTATCCCGATGATTACTCTTGTAAATCTTTTGTGTAGAGTTGTAATTATTGAGCTTATAGGGTTGCGTATAAGGTAGTATTGTAACCAAGTGGGAAATCTTTATGTAATTATGGATTTATTGAGTCTATAAGTTTTGTTTCCTTTTGAAGTTCCTAAGCAAATGTAAAGGATCTAAAGCAAGTATTAGATGGATAGTGGAAATTTTTGTATGTGTTATGATAGGAGAGTGTTATTATTGTATTGTACATATTGGGCTATAGAGAATTGTCATGTTATTAGATGAGCGTATAAATGGATATGAATGTAAGTATTATAAGTTATTAATACTATGTTGAGCCATGGCTAATAAGGGAAAGGAAAACTATAAAGGAAGGCTTAAAGGGAATCAAGATCCTCTATCATAATCTACATCGCCACCATAAGAGCAACCTAAATAGGATATACCCTCACCCCTATGGGATGTGATTTCTATTGGAGACTAACTTACTAGCATGCATATTATGATACGTCATTAGGGTATATGGATCCACTATCTTGTTATAAGAGGAAAATCTATGAAATATAAGGCCTTAAGATGTAGAATAAAGTGTGGATAGACCTTAAGATACTAATAAGCAATTGAAATTCATTAAAATAACATGGTATTTTGGAAATGAGTAATGAATAAGCCTATTTTGATAAATGACTGGTTGGTTTAAACTGAGTGACGTTTTGAAGCCTTTAGGATTTCATAACGCCAAAAGTTGGCTTATGGTATGCTTATGCTAAAATTAGTAGCATTAGTCGTATGGGGCTTAATAGCTAGACGATTGGAAGAGAAAATATTACTTGTTAAATGTTTAGGGATGAATTTAGAAAGAAATATTTTCCTAATAATATTTAAATAGTTAGTACAAAATTTGTTTAAGTTAAAAGGAGAAAAGAGTGAATATGACTCCATATGAAATGGAAATTAATAAATTGATGCAATATGCACTAACATCTTAGAGAGATAATTTTGAGTTGGAAAAAAAATAAAAAGATTTGTTTCATATTAGATTTGATCCAACTACTTGTTGCAAGTTGGAAAACTATGGTTTTACCACTATTATTGAGGTGGTAGATAAGGCATGTTAATTGGAAAATAATTATTTAAGGATGTAGGCTTAATAGAGTCAAAAGATTAGTAGAAATTTTCAATTAGGTCCCTTACTCAAGAGATCTCAACTAAGTGCTAGTAGTTATTGTTAGAAGAAGAGAAAACTAGTAACTTTAGCAAGTAGTCATACTCCATATGTGCTTTAGTCTGAGTTTATATGACAAGGAGGGAAATATTAAGTGCTAAAAATATGGAACAAATTACTTTCTTAGACATTGTGTTCAATTTAATGGATAATGCTTTATTGTGGAGACAGTGACTACATAATTTGTAGAGGTCCAATAATGAAGTTGGCTAAGTGTAATGAATGAGAAAATTGTGGATATATTTCTAAGTTTTTTTCATAATTGAGATAAGAGATTAGAAATATTAGAGAACTTAGTAATACTATTGCACTTGTTCAGATCTTTGTTATAGAGAATAAAGGGGATAATGAAGAGGTTTTTGCTAAATGGATGGAAAAATATTACCATGATGACTTTGAAGAGGTCATGGGAGCGGAAGATGAAATTAATGAGGAGCATATGACAAGTACACATATTCCAATTTCTTATTTTGGGTAATAATTGAAGTGTAAGTGGAAATGAGCTAATTAGATTTCTAGTTCTATGAATAAAAGAAATCAGTTAGTAAACATAGCGATAGCATATATATTTCAAGAAAATATACATGTAGTTGAACAATTTGCATTTGCATTATTTGATATTGGTACATCCTATTCTTTCATAAGTCAGAAGTTTGTTGATAAGAAAGAAATTAAAGTAAATGGAATTAACACTACATAAGGAGGAGAACTCAACTGGAGAGAAGGTAACAATTCAAAAAGTTATAGATAATGGTGGAATTAGAACTCAAGGAAAGGAATACCTAATCAATCTAGTGATGTCACCATTGCAAGGACTTGACATGATTGTAGGAATAGACTAGTTATTTAAGCATACGGCTCATATGGAATGTAGTAGTAAAAGCATTACCTTGAATGATGGGGAAGTTATGTTTCATGGGAAGCAAGTAAAGGTAAAGTAGAGTTAGTTATTATGGAGATGTGTGATGAAATGAAGGAAACATGGTTAGAAGAGGGAGATTGGTAGCTTTGTTGAGTATTTGCAATTGAAGAAAGAAAGGAAGCATTGAAAGTGTCGGATATACCGATAGTATGTGAATTTTCAAATGTATTTCCTTAGAATTTGCCTAACTTAGGTGCACATCAGAAATTGGACTTTACTATTGAGCTAAGCCCAGGAGTTGAACCCATATCTAAAGCTTAGTATTGGACATCACTAGTGGAACTTTAATAGTTGAGGAAGCAATTACAAGAGTTATTGGATAAAGGATTTATTTGCCCAAGTGTTTCGCCATGAGGAGCACCTATATTATTTGGGAAAAAGAAGGATGGTACTACGAGATTGTGTACAAATTATAGGGAGATAAATAAAGTAATAATTAAGAACAAGTATCCTTTACCCTAAAGTAATGATTTGTATGATCAATCCTAAGGAGCAACTATGTTTCCTAAGTTGGTTTAAGGTCAAGTTACCATCAATTACAAGTTAAACTAGAAGATGTACCCATAACTGCTTTTACAACGTAATATGATCACAATAAATTTCAAGTGATGCATTTTGGGATGAAATAGTGCATTGATTGTATTTTATGATTTTTATGAATCATATATATATCGACCATACTTAGAAAAATTTGTTGCTGTGTTCATTGATGGTATTCTAATCTATTCAAAGGTTAAGGATGTACATGCAATGCCCTTGCAATTGGCGTTATATAAGCTAAGAGATGATAAACTGTATATAAAATAAATATGATTTGTGGGTAGATAAGATTTCATTCCTTAGTGTATTGTATCTAGAGAAGGAATGATGCATCTTCAAGGTAGAACACATGGAGGAGCACCATAACGAGAAAGAACTAAAAGAAAAGAAAAGAAGACTAATAAAGTTCAGGTAACTACCAATTGGACATGACACATCAATCGATCTTAGTAGGCCTATAATCTACCACATATGACTCATCGGTCTAAACTATAAGGTTACTCGCCACTACTCTTTAATTAAGGGAATAAAGAAGAGTTGAAAGGATAATGAGAATACTAGGGTTGCTCAAAAGGGAAACTCATATATTCTGATGATCAAAGTTGTGTTTGTATACAACAAATGGGGTTTATATACTAGCTCTACTAGGTTTACAAGCATACATGGAAAAGACAAAAGGATAATTTACAATTAAAATATATGAAACATACTAAAAAGGATAAAAGAAACAAATAATATTTAGTATAGAAAATGTAAAGAATCCTATTAGAATGTTGTCAAAAGACATGTCATATGGTAGTTAGCATTCTGAAATATAGTACAATTTGAACAAAATGAAGAAAAGAGGGTCCGTAGTTAGAGCTGACTTGATTTAGATCAAGTTAAACTTAATCAATCAATCACTAAGGAATATTTAACTTAGACTGGGGTTAGACACAAGTGGTCAACTTGGGTAATTGGCTCAAGTAGCTACTTGATGCTGGTCGGCTTGGATGTTGTTTTTGTCATGGCATGGCTGCTTAGCAGGTCGGCCTGTATGCTAGGTAGGTCAACACGTTAGCTTGGCAACTTAAAAAACCATGCTGGTACATGTGAGAGCTTGGTATTCAAGTCAGTAGTAGAGTGAAACATGGAGATCGAGATAGGAATTTTTGTCTTAGATGGGGCTTCGAGCTAAAATTCTTTGTGTGAGACCTTAGAGTCCTCTAGCTCGATTGTGCGTAATTGGTCCAGGAAGTTGATTCTTATCAAGGAATTTCTATGGATCTTGAAAAAGCTAAAGCAATGACAAAATGAGAAAGCTAATAACCACTACTAGGAGTGGGAATTGATAAAAGTAATCGAGAATATAATTGAGATATAGGGAAACAATAAACTTTATATGTGCAATAGCAATGGGTGATTAAACAGAGAAATGGTAAATCTATGACAATTAAGTCCCCCATTTGTTGAGTCTCTTGTTTTTGTTAACCATTAGAGTGCATTGTGTCATATCATGCCGTATCGTGTCATCTCTTGTCAAGTAATGAGTTCATGTCAATATCTTTTCTCTAGTGAGTTTGTTGATCAAGAGTCACATCAGTTCTTCTAGAGTTAAGTCAAGTTGAGTTGCTTTGAATTGTCAACTATCTCATTTGAGTTCAAGATGGAGAAAAGTCAAGATTTATCAAACTCATTTTGGTTGACTTAGTGCTAAGCTATATGAAGAAACAAATTAATAACTATGGTGATAGTATAACTATTGCAAAAAGAAAAGTGTAGATGGGAGGAAAAGGATCAAAGATGTATGGTGCATATTAGATCAATGTGATGACCTTAAGTGAAACTTTAGAGTAAGTAACATAGAGGATAAAATAGAGAACAAATCAATAAGAACATTTTAATGACTAAGACGTTAAGTTATAAGATGATTGGAAGACTTCGGTAATAAAGTTAACATATGATTGATATTAAAAATGGAATTCGAGAGACAAGGAGGCAGAAATTAGAAATACAAATAAAGAGTCAATTCAGAAATTCAATTAGAAGATGATTCAAAAGATTTGAAATGGATTGCAACCTTAAGAATACATATAACCCTCCCTAGGGAAAGATCTAAAATGCAATAGTTTCAAGGACAAAACCATTTGTAAGGGGAGTAGAGTATAAGACCTCGCAAAATTTGCAATAAGCTTGCGATTGGTTAGTTCGGAATTGATACGTAAAATTTTGGGTGATTGTAAAAGTTGTCCAATTGGGCTTGAATTTTACAACGAAACTAAGAAAATTAGTAGAAGTGGCCCCATGAGTTTGGAATTAAAAAAATTAAATAGTTAAATATTACATTTATAGAATATAAGTATATTATTCGTTATTTGTCGAAAGCCTGTGAAATAGGTTTCGATAATCAACAAGCTACTACAAATAAATTATATGAATACTAAAAATTATAAAATGACATGAAATAATATTTAAGAGTGTTTAATTATATTAAATGTATAAATATATGTACCCATAGATATTTAAAATACTAAAATATGCTAAAATATATTAAAATAATTAAAGAAAATTTATAAATAAATAGCATAAGAGAGGTAGCAGCATGAGAAATTTGGTTTAAGGCATGGCAATTAGGAAATGGTGAGTTAAGTATGAAAAGTGATGAGTTAGGACACATAAGGCTTTGGTTAAAAAGCAAAAGTGACACTTGTGTAATTTCATAAAATCTCCAACTAACCTAACTCTCATTATAAAATCTCAACTCTACTTCTTTTAGACATATTGGATAGAGGGAATTCAGGGAAAATTAGTGAGGAGTGGAGAAAGTTGAGAGAAAATTCAATTAAAATTTTAGAAAATTCTGGTGAAAATAGCATATATTAGAGATCAAACGATTAAGGAGATTTTGGATAAGGACCACCACCATCACTTGATAGTAGCCACCATGCTAGGATCTACCGACAAGGGTTAGATGGCGATTAATTGGTGAGTCATAACTTGTTGTTCGATTTTCAATAATTTATTAAATATACCAAACCTTTTCTAAGAATTATGCCACTTGGTTTTCTTAGGTAGTTTTGTGAATAGAATTAAAATATCCAACTAGTTTTTCCAAATTTTGAGTATATATATATGTTTCTTCAATTGTACTTTAACAAGGTCAAATGACGTAGTTTCACTCTCAATTTTTGAATATAAGATACTCTATACGATCACTTAGTCAAAATTTCAAAGTTAGATTTTGAAGAAATTTTGATTTTTACGAAAATGTGGGTTATTGGAGTATTTTTATAAAGTTAACTTAGTAATCTAATACAGTGTATGTTATAATCTGAATATTAATAAGTTTTGATGATGATAAATTGAAGGAGAATAGATTTTCTCGAAGTAAAAAGTCATTTGTTTAGTTGATTTGATTTTTAGAATGAAGGAAGTGGTAAATTTCCTTAATTAAAATTTGCATATATATTAAAGTACACATTGTAGAATATTGATATGAGATGAGGCTGAGGTTGAAAATGATATTTGGTTGATGATCCTAATTGCAGTTGTGTGGGTGTATGTTGAAGTTGTGGGGTTTGCCTAAAAGATGAGTATCAGAAGTTGTAGGGATAATCCTATGTTAGAAGTGTGTTTACGAGCTAAATTAGAGACACTATATATGAGAGATATAGTTAAAATGGAATTCAGAGGATAGGTTAAGAGATATTTTGAAGATTTTTTAATAAATTAAAATCTCAAGGTGTATCAAATGATGAATTAAAAGGTAGTCAAGTATGAACTATTAGTAAGTGACATAAGAATCTAATCAATTATGTATAATAGTACACTAAACTTATATATAATATATTTGTATAACTACTAAAATATCATTTATATTATAGGAAATTATAGAGAAAGTACGCTTCAAACTGCACTTGAGTAAGCACCTAAGAATCCAAGTAAGTTTAGGATCAATAGGTAACTGTATTTCGGAGCATTGTTTCATAGTATTTAGAGGCTTAAGATTATACATGATTATATTTGTAAGTAGCCTAATTGTGTACATGCTTGTGTGTCTCTAATCTCGATTGTATTACTACTTAGTTTACTTTGCTAGTTGTGATAGATTGATTTATGTGTAATTGAATGATCACTCCTAAATGAAACTAATTTATGTTGGACTTAAAAACTTAACTAGACATGTATTGCAACCTATTAGTTGGACCATTAGAATTCTTTGACTAAATACCGATCACTTCGAAAGGAATAATTAAAATGGTTCCTTCTTCATTCTTAGTCGAACTATGTGATAAGAGAAGAGGTTGCAACAAGGGTAAAAGTGCTAGTTCAAAGATAATCATAGGAGGATGGATGTCTCCATTGCATAAGCTGGGCTTTAGTTGTGAGTTATTGCATACGTTTTGAAAATCCTTAAACTTAGATTAGAGCTAGCGAAATTTCTCTAATTTCAAGATGAACTAGACAATATAATATGAAGGCATTTGTTAGTTTACGCATCTAAATACCTGGTTGACAACCCTATTTATGCTTGCTGTATGGTCTTATGTCTCCATCATGACTTATTAGGAAATCAGTTTAGTTGCCCTGAGTGGCTCAGTTACTTTTAACTTTTGAATTGTAAACATATGTATATATAGCTTAGCTAAACTATAAAGATATTTAAGTTGAAATCTGATAACAGACTCATAATTATATATTTTCAAGACCTTTGTAGGTTAAATATTTATTGACAAGTAAGGTTGTTTACTTTAAAGCGGGTTAGTCATGATTGCCTTGTATAAATCAGGTTTACTGTAACGATTGAGGGATTGGCTTCTCTCTTACAATGATTTACAGGTGAGACTATTACAACTCTACTACTTTGGAGCGTGACATACTTTGAAAATGATAGAGTTGTAACAATTTTACCATGTATACTAACTTACTACAAAAGCTAACTTCTCAATTGCTATCATAAAATTAGTATACATAAGGTAGGTGTGATTGAACTACTTTGAAGTCTCTCGAGCTCTACAACTATAATCAATTAAAAAACAATTTTTATAAACATAAATTTACTTTGGAATTTATTATAGAAAATTGTTATATTTAAACTAAAATCTCAAAATAGAGATACTATAAATTAGATAAGTTACCGATGAGGCCCAACTAACTCCTAAAATAAAAGACAGAAAAGAATGCTCTTTAGTTAATCCTCACTCAGAATCTCATGCCCATCTTCTTAAGCTTTGACTTTATGAGTCTCTTTTCTTTCCTACGAGTTCAAGTATTAATAAGTAAGAATGTAAACTTTTACTATTCATATCTTATGTAACATGAACATAGTACATCAATTTGTTATGTATGGATGATGAGAATCTATTGATATAGAGCCAATTCCAAGAGACTTGTTGGAGGGTCCTACTGGCATGCATCTAGTAGGAATTGACCTATGAATTTCCTAATTATGAGTTGGGTGCTTTAATCATTTAGCCATAGACGTAGAGAGTCAGTGAGAGGATTAGGTTTTAGTACTCTTTAGTGGTATATTTACTAAAACTTACAAAAGAAATCTACTATGATGTAAACAACCACCACTCAATAGGTGAAACAAAGACAAAAGTATGTAAAATAAAGCAAAGAATACAAGGTTGTCAAGCTAGTTGGTTGAATACAATGCATGAACAAGTATAATGTTATCTTACAATGTTGTCCAGTCCATCATGAGATTAGAGAAATTGTGTTTGTTCTAATCCAGGTTTAAAGAGTTTCATTCTGTCAATGTGATATCTAAACTTGTAGCCGAACCTAGATTTATGTGATGGAGACAATGCTCTTCTCGTATCTACCTTTAAAGCAGTGCCCCTAATCAATCTTAGCACAACCTCTTCTCATATCACCTAATTCGATTGAGGATAGGGAAGAGACCATCTTTACTATCTCTTTTGAAAGGGTTAATATTTAGTTGGAAAATTTTAACCATCCTTTAGTGAATTATAATGCATGTTAGGTTAAGATTTAGGCCAAGCTTAGGTTAGTTTAGGTTTAAAGGTAATAAACCAGATTCATAAATTTGCACCAAGCAATTTTTATGAAAGTAATCATAATATAGAACTTAGCTCTCACTAATAGCATAACAATATCTATCTACACATATTGATTGTAGACAATTAATTACTTACAAATACAAACAAGTATATATTTCAACTTCTAACTACTACAAAATAATACTCCAAATGTTGGTTGAAGCATCAATCCCACTTACTTGGAATATTTGTTGCTTGGGTTAGTCATAATTGTAGAGCATTTCTTTGTTAAGATTGGGAAAAAAATTATGAACCATGAACTGAATCGGATTGAACCTCAAAGTTTGGTTCTCCATTTGATTTGAATTCCTCCAAACAATTTGTGGTTTAGTTCAAGAAGCCGAATCGAATTGAACTGGTTATTATTAAAAAAAAAAATAAGAAAGATTTGGACTGTGCTCATTAATCCAAAAAACTTAACATTGTTGCATACATACACACTTGGTATTTAAAAAAAAAAAAAAAAAGAGAGAGTTTGAATCATGCTTCTATAGAGGATAATGGATCAAATAACCCTCTAGTCCATAATGAAATGTGTAGCTGATGCATTTGGTTTTCTTGTGGCTGATTCAGAAGTCTATTTAAGTTGTAAGTTTCATGCAATTGTGTGACCTCTCTCTAAGCACCACTATTTCTCAAATACAATGCTTATTTTACAATCGTTGGTCATGAAATTTGATTCCTCGTTGAAGAGGTGCACATATATTGTTAGATCTAACACTTTTTCTCTAGCAACTTGTAAGTATCTCCATCCATCGTCAATTTCTCAACATGCAACTAAAATTCTCCTTTTTTTGAATTATAATATTAAAAAAAAGGGTTCAAATTATGAATCAAAATGGATCAAACCATTTTCTTTAGGTTAAAAAATTTATGAACCGAACTATATGGTTAGGTTTGACTTATTAAAAAAAAATTTGTAAAATTAAATTTGTTTTGATAAGAAGGGGTAAACCATATTGAATCGAACTGTACCCACCCTTATCTTCACTAGAAATCCTTGTATTATAAATAACATCTTTAATTTATGAGGTATCTATAGTTTGCTTAATTTTTCGAGAATTGAGTTTGTTAACCTTACTTTGAGAAGTTATTTAAATATAAGTATTTCAGTTTTAGAGTCATTGTAGATAAGTTATCACCTAGGATATCATCTGAATTACTCTCTTAATCATCTTCTAAGTCATCCTTTATGTCAAGTTAGTTTTTCGAATATTTAAAAGGGAGACTTTTGGAATTCATTCTAGTTTGGAACTTTCTCTAAGCACCTTTTGATTCAATCTCTAAGTAGACTTTAATATGAACCTTTACTTATCAAAGCTTTCAGTATATCATTTAAGCTAGGTTAGTTGTAGTTCTTAACTAAAATACCCTTCGAACTATCCTTTAATTTTTTTCTAGCCTATACTTCTCATCAATGAATTGTCTGATTTATTTTCTGAGTTTATTCAAGGAAACCCTCTAATTTATCCTTTAACCCCATTATATAATTAGTATTCTTGCTAGATCTTCCACATTATAATTAGTATTCCATCATTTCCCACAAGGACAACTAAGTACTCAATCTCTAGTACTTAGTTTTCATTCAAGTTAATACAATTAAGCTATAGTGTTGGTCTTTTTTTTTTTTTAAAGAAATCTTATTAACTAGTCATTTATCACACTTGTTGCACAATTTCTCATTAAGTTAGACCATGACTAACTATCAAACCTATCTTAAAGCTTTGATTAGTTAATGTTCTATGGATACTAATCTAATTCAACAACTTTAGTAAATACAATGAGATCATGTTGATGGAAGAATAACAACACATGACTCCATAAACTTATTTATTTACAAAATTTCCCACTTTTATTTTCACAAACCACTTCAAATCTTTTATATATCATCAAAATACATCACATTATAATTAAGATAAAAATATCATGTTGATTTTCTTGAAAAGTCAATAATTTTCTAAAATAGTGGTTTTTAAGAACTAAAAGTTAATAAAAAGCCAACTATTTGTTATTGAAAAAATTTTCCCATATCAATGAGGTAAATATCATAGAAAGTCTATATAAAAATTATGAGGCCAAAACAATGTTGTCTAGAGTTTTAAAAATCATATCAAAATTCGTTTGAATGGTACAATCCTTAATAAATTTAGTTAATTAATATTTTCACATAAATCTACATATAAAATAAAGTTAAATGAGCGTCTCACACCTAAAAGGTGCCTTAAATAGGTCTCTCTCAAAACCCAATAAAAATTTCCAGAATTTTTTAACATGGTTTAGATTTTTAGAAATCATATAAAAATCAAAGTAAAGTGGAGAGGCTTAGCTTTTTGGCTACCGTTTAGCAACCTAGGTATATTTGTAAGCTCTAATATGGGTGGCTCCATTGAGTTGTGTAGTGGTTAGATGTTAGGTATTTGGTGAATGTACAAACCACATTTGATCAACTTAAACACAAATAGCCCATTCACTTGGAGGGATTGGGTATTCCATTCCTTCCTTATTCCTTATTAAAGGCCTGTTACACCGTTCACTTCAAATCTTGCCCCATAATAGCCATTATAGTTGAATCCATATTACGTGAAAATAATTATCAGTATTCCCTCCTCCAATGTCCAGAATTGTGATTCATTGATCCTCCTTTCTTTTTTTTCTCAAACCTGCCTTCAACAAATTTTAAAATTTCCTAACATTTGCCCTAAGATAAACATACCCCACTAAATTGAAAACCTTGTCAAGTACTTTTATTTAACCCTAATTTACATCTCCTTAGTTCATCTTCATGCAAGTAATACCATCTTACCTCTATTTATTGCTCCATCTCATTGGAAAGCTCCTCAAGGTTTGTTGTACTATGATCATCTCTTATTTTCCTTTTGTTTTCTCTCTCTTTCTCTCTCTCTCTCTCAATCACATGAAGTGAGTGTAGAAGATCCAGAAGAAGGAAACCCATTTATGGAAAATTTGAGAGAAAAGTTTCTTCTCACCACTATTTAAGAATTAATCGAAGCCCATATATGTAAGAAAAAGAAGAAAAGCGATTTCCTTCGTACCATGTTCGTGTGATGGGTTTTGATTTAGGAAGGATTTTGATTTGGGAATGTGTTTTGCATAATTAGTAAACGAGTAGATTAATTTTCATAAGTTATATATGGCTAGAGGATTTTGATTTAGGGATGAGTTTGATTGTTGTTACACCCCGAAGCGGCAGAGTCGTAACAGTTCCACCATGCAAACCATTCTAAGATAGAAACTGGCCATACAGCTGCTATCTTAGACTTGATTTACATAAGGCATCCACGATTAACCCGCTTTGAAGCAAACAGTTCATAATTTGAAAAAAAAAGTTATTTACTTATGAACTTAAGAAAAGTACAGACTTGCATTAAAATAATCTGAGTATCTGACAAGATTGAGTGATCTAGTCACAATTTGATTGAGTAATTTGTAAACTAATGCCAAAAGCTTTAAAATAAATCTAATTAGAAAGTGTATTTAGTCTTTAGTTTACATCCTTACTCCCTAGGATCTCGCAATTGCTAGCATCAAGGTGATTATAGACCGCTTCATCGCTAGCACCTGCAACAACGACTATAGAGATATGAGCAACCACAGCTCAGTAAGTTAGGATGAAAACTTATAATTATACCACAAACATAAACAAGGTTATCAACCAAATCATTAAGTGCAATGTATGTTCAAGTAAATACTATTGCATGACTTTGTCCGACCAGTTGTAAGATTAGAGAAATTGTATCCTCTCTAATCTGGGTTGAGGAGTTGCAATTAATACAGCAGCTTACATTCGAACCTAGGCTTGTGCAATGGAGATACCGCTCCTCCCGCAACTACCTTTGAACCATTGACTTCGCTCTTGTCGCAATCTCCTCACCTGTCACTTAGTTCAATTAAAGATAAAAAAAGGGACCCATTATGTTATCCAGCGCTATTCCTTTTGAAGGAGTCGGTATTTGGTCAGAGAATCTTAGTTTTCCCCTAATGGGTTGCTATGTAGGTTCGATTTATGGTTACAAGTCATATATTTGTTAAGTCCAGTTTAAGGTGATCAATTATTTCATATCATATAAGCTAGAACAATAAACAAAATCATAGCATCACTCATAATCAAGTACATGCACATAGCCAACTATCTAACAAGTACAACCAAGTATAATCTCAAGCCTCTAAAATACAGCAACATATTAATCCCAACTTACCACGACTCCTCACTTACTCACTCGAGGTGGGACTCGTTCAGTCCATTGCCAATGATCCCTATAATACCAATGTTGTCTCAGTTTTCATATAATTGTTATAAGTTTGTTTTATCTTATAATACTTATTGTTATCTTTGGTTTAGGGTTTAATATGTCCAATTATCTAGGTTCTCAAATCTTTTACAATTATTCTCGGTTTGAGGTTAGGTTCTGGTTCAATTTCTATTTCGATTTCTAAATTAGGTTCCAGTTTAGTTTTTAAATACAGTTTTATACACGAATCCTAAAAACTCATTTCAACCCATAATGTGAAATTAATTACATTATTTTGGGTATACTAAATATCATAATTGCCTCTAGTTAATTTTTTTTTCCACTTGGTACACTTAAATTTTTATTAGTGTACCAAATTTATTTCTAATGTAAGAAATTTTTACATTTTTCATATAATTACCTAAATTTAAGTTTTCTATCAGATTTATTATATATTTTTATTATTTATATAATATCAATTTTTATTCTAATATATTCTATATATTATATTTCCAATAATTGCGTATTATGTATTATTACCTATTATGTACATAATACACATCTAATATTTCTATCACTCTAATTACCATCTCCCAACATCAGTTATCATTTCAAAATGTCTAAATTCATCACAAATCAAATTTTATACCTAATTTACAAATAAACTTAAAATTTACTATTTTTTCCTATTACTTATTTACTACATAATTACCTTATTAATTACATCTAATACCCTAAATACTACGAGTATTATACTTCATCAAATTTCAACATCCTAAAACGTATAATTATTCACTAAATCATTAATTAACCATTTAATTACTTAATTAACAACAAAATAAGCCATTTTATGCATCATTTTAAGGTCTAAAAATTATCTAAAAATTTCAAAAATTTACTTTTCAAAAAGGGCTTCATAGAACTATTCTATATTACCTTAGTAGTTTGTAGAACAATTTTGAGCTCTAAACTACACTCTGAAGCCTATTTATTTCTAATTCTAAATATGCTCGGTTTTATTCAATTTCTTAAGCACCATATATTTACAGACGTGATTAAACTTAAACACTATTTTCCCCTAAATTTACATACAATAAAACATCATAATAATAAATTTCATAATTTTTTGGGCAAAATTAGTAATTTTAATAAATTTTACAAAATCAGACTAGAATCGAACTCACTTAACCGTTGGGATTCCAGCCACCAACGGCAACCCTAAGGCTGTCGGCCAAGTTAGGCGGTGGTGGTGGAGTGGTGTGGTGGCAGTCATTCGTGTCTAGGTGGCCATCGGATGTGGGTTTCCTTTTAAAGCCTTAATTGTACAGATTTTTTGTAAAATCTTAATTTCCTCTCAATTTTGTGTCCCTCTAATTTTTTTTAATTCCAGACATCCAAAATGAGCTTCTGAAAAATTTGGGATATTTATAGAGGTCTTAGGGAATTAATGTGCATTAATTTAATTAGATAATTATCCTATCTTCTTTCAATTTACCTTTTATATTGTTCTAATTTACTTAACTAAATTTTTTCTTTTTTTCCCCAACTATCACGACCCAAATCTAGATCATTCATTATTTTTTCTGATTTTTCTTTATTTTTTCTTAATTAATTATGAATTTTCTTTAATTATTTAGCATTATCTTAGAACATTTTGCGTATTTTAAGTAATTACGCGTATTTCTACCTACATCTAAATTCATATATAGTACAAATAAATATTCATAAATATTATTTAAGTCATTCTATGATTTTTAATATACATATAATTTATCTCTAACGATTCGTTAGTTATTAGAATGCATTTTACGCATTTTCAATAAATAATAAGTAATATACATGAATTTTGAAAATTTTATATTCTTTTATTTTATCACTTATTTTCTTAAATACAAACTTATGAGATCGCTTTTACTAATATTTCTGACTGTATTTAATAATTTAGGTTCGATCAGATCTTTTTATAGATTGTTATAAATTCTATGAGCCAAACTCTGAGTAGCTGATTGTGAGTCTTACATTTACTGCCAAAAGATAAAAGTTGTGTTTGACTTGTTCATGGTAGTGACAATTTAGGATTCAATTTTGTTTTTCTTTTGAATAGAAGAAGAAAAAGAAAAGCTTCTTATTGATTTAGAGATATGGAAGCGACGAACTTGATAATTCTTTTTTTTTTTTTTTTGCTTTTGTTAATTATATTTTATTGTTTTTGTGAATTTGAAAAGCTGAAAATGATGCAGGTTACTATGATTATTAGAGGTGTGCAAGTGGGTTTTAACCCACGAGCCAGCCCATTTAAGCCGCTTTTAAAACAGGTTTGGATTAAAGTTTTTTGACCTGTTTAAAAGTAGGCTAAAGTTAGCCGGTTTGAGTTGGCCCGTTTAACTCATCTATGCCTTTGGTTCGCATGTCGGCCCATTTAACTGACTTTTTAAACGGGTTAGGGTTAAAATTTTTTAGCCTGTTTAAAAAGCCGACTGAAGGAGCTCGGCTTGTTTAACTCATAAGTAAAAGTGGGCTGGGCCGGATTGATCTGTTTAACCAACTTCCACACCTCTAGTGATTATGATGAATTCTAAATTTTATTTTATTGTAAATATGTTATGCACAATTATGGTATTGTAATTAATTATTCAATCTTATTCATTTATCAATTTTGAACTAAACAAAGTAATATGGAATCCATTACATCCAAGTAAATAAGGTAATATGGATTCATGGCTTACTATAGCTTAATTCCATCCTTTTATAATAGCAATTCAATTTCTCCTCTATTTCGTTCAGCGAAGTGAATGTATCCTAAATTTTCTTATTTTCCTAAATTTCCTCTAAATACTATATTCTCCCTCACCAAATTTTGTAGAACCTTCCAATTGCTCAAAAATGCCAAATGAATGAGGATAGAAGTCATTTATAGATGATAGGTTCCGTAGGAATTTTTCTTAGAACTGTACATGCATCAACTTACTAGTTTTCGAATTTTTGGATGATGCTAAGTGTCCACCAATTAGTCTTACTCCTCTACATGCTACTTCACTTGTTGCAACGCTCCGCTAGCTGCATGTTTTATTTATATACATATAGATATATTTTTCCTTAACTAATTTAATTACATTACGTATATACTCTTAAATATTATTTCACGTTATTTTATCATTTATATTACTTGAATAATATATCTTTAAAGAGCTCGTTAATTATTAGAACTTGAATTTCACATTTCTAATATATATTTATGATATATAACAAATAATATAGCTATAGTTAATCTACTAATTATATCATCATTTTATTATTCCATTTTTCAAAATCCAAGCTAACTAATTTTCTATTGTTACTTCATAAATTTTGAGTTTAATTGAATAACTTTTATCAACTGTTTAAATTTGGCTATTGAAATCTTAATTACTAATTTGCAAGGTTTCACAATTTATACACTTTTACAAATATTAAGGACACAAATTAAAAAATTGTTAAACATTAAGAATTAAAATATACTTTTTCTAATAAAAAACGATCTTTTCTTCCACAAAATTGCTTTTTTATTTTTTGCCAAATACATTAATGATCTAGATCAACAGTATATGACATAACATCGATATTAGACAAACTAGCTAGTAATGCTGAAGGGTAAATAAGGGATTTAGCCACTAATCAAACGGTTACATTTTCCTTCTAACATGACTGCTACGATATTTGCTAACGGATTAAAATTTCTACTAACATGACCAAAACAAAAGGATGCATGATTCGGAGAAGCCAACAAATGATTTTGCTTCTTGGAAAAATGGCACGGACGTCCAATGAAGACTTTGAATGTTGCCCTCTATCGCGTGAGAAAGGTTCAAACAACCCGTGAAAATTCACACCTATCCATGCCACATCCCTTACTAAATGTACTGCCAAAACAAAATCTTGACACTCTCGCTTCTGGGGTTTGAGACTAGACTGCACAAGATCTTCCATGTAACAAATTATTATTTGGGCCCAATACTACAACACGTAGCCCAACCTTGTCATTTTCGCTAGTCCACGACCCATCAAGGAAAAGCCTAATGCCTTTCCACCTTTGTTGCTGCGTCAAGCTTCTTTCTTGTGATGACAGCTCGAACTCAGTCCTCTCGCTGCAACATAAAGGTCGGATCTACCAATTTCGGGTCACCCAACACCAAACCCACCGAATCAGCCTTAACCCCTCACAAATTCTCACGCCTCTTCCCAATTCCCGCAACGCTTCCCCTTGAAAATTCTGTACCGATCCGTGCATGTGAAGGATCTTGCATAAGTTGTTGTCGTGTCTCTTCAAAGTCGAGTAGGTCGTAATTAGCTGTAAGATTTGATCCCGTAGTGACCGAAACTCTCCTCATCTTGTCTGCGCTTAAAGCCATCGGTGGTGTGATGAGCATTCGTAATCGCTCCTTTTCCGCCCACCACTGATGTATGCGCTCCACCACCTGGTATGGCTTAGGGCTTCGGTTGTTAAACACACAATCACAACTCTTTCCACAAACACCGGACCACATCCATTGCTTGTTCCATCAACTCTGGGAGTTTTGTACTTTTATATTACAAATTCCAAAAAAAATATATCAAAATGGTGCGTTCTGAAAAAATTTTATGAAATTAGAGCACACCTTCACTATTCATTGATTATTTTAACTAAAAGTGTACCTTCGGTATTATAAGGAAGGCGTAAGAAAAGAACATGCCTTTAGTATTGTGAGGAAGGCGTGATCTTTCTACGCGCCTTCCATTCACTATAAATATCCTGCTTTTGCCTTCCTCTCTCATTTGTATTACTTCCAAATACTGAAAACGCTCAAAACCTCCAATATTCTATCTTGAAGTGATAGTTTGGCTTTATTTTCTCTCTCCGAACAGTAGTGTTCTCAACAATATTATATGTAACTATCTACTATCTTTGTTTCGCAATAATTTTTTTTTTAAATTATTAATTACATTGTATTTTAGCTATATTTATGTTGTCCATGTGAAATGTAATTATATGATAATTTTTGTAATATTTATATTTTCTTAATATTCACACTTGATTTTGTTTATTATGCTTAATTTTGTGTTATTTATAATTTTTATAGTTATATAAGTTGTAGTGGTTACGTAGAAATATATATATGCAATTCGTATATGGTATGTAATTTTATTGATATATTAGTTATGCCACATTGAGAAATGAAATCGTAAAAAAGATTATAGTTATAGTATGAGATAAGTTGGTCCATATAGAAGTGTAATTGTGTGGGTGCGATAAGATGCCTCACCGAGAAGAAATTGTGTGGATGCAAGAAGACGGTTCGCCGAAAAAAGATGTCGTGTAGGAGCGGGCAAGTTATAATGTGAAGTTATAGAGTATGACAAAATGTCCTATCGAGAAGTAAAATTGTATGAGTGTGATGAGACGTCTCACTAAAAAACAAAAATCATGTAGGTGTGATGAGATGCCCTGCTAAAAAACGAAGTTGTGTGAAAACTTATAGTTATAGGTGCAATGAAACGCCCTACTGAGAAATGAATTCGTGTAGGAGCTTACTGAAACGCCCCACAGATATAGTGTAAAGTTATGACGCCCTACCAAGAAATGAAATTGTGTCAGTGCTACAAATCGTGCAAAATCGTATGGACTTTACTAATTTTGTCATTCATGATTCAACAAGTTGTTAATGGTTGATTACATAAAGATAATTGTGTATGCAGATGAGAATATTGTAAATGAAAGTAATGGTCTACAATATTACAGGAACCTAATAAAAAAGTTAAAGATAAGGAAGGATTCCAACTATAACCATTTTTTCCAGTGGATCTATACGAGTATCAGAGTTAATCCTTGTAGGTTTGAGCTTGTTCTTTGACATCCTTATTATTATGAAGGAGGTGTTTCGTATACTCCGATGGCCATTACAGAAGATGATGATATATAAAACTTTATAGAAATGGCCGAGCTTTTGGAGAAAATTGGATACAAGAAATATATGTTAGGGTTTCCAGTCAACTTAGTAGGATTATTGCCAATAGAACTTTACAGGTTGGATCTTTCAGTTTACCTTAACCTCATGTGCAACAAACCAATGAAGATAACCATTTATATGATGAACTGGAAACTTATCTAGTTGAAAACCCCACTTTTGGTGAGGGTAGTGTAGATGAAGAGGCAATTGATACAGAAATAGGGTTAATCTTACAAGATGACCCGGGCTACGACCCTAATGAAGATACGATTCCAATGGGACTTAGAATTGAGGTTGAAGGGGTACATGTAGGGGTAGAATATGAAGTAGATGAAGAAATTATGGAGGTTGAAAACATTGTAGATTATGTGGCCATGTCAAAGTATATATTGAGTAGCATTTCATCCGTTCCTCAGTTTACTACTAACTAGGGGATTGAGATGGCTCCCCAATATAATTAGTCTGGGATGTTGACATCTCAGGTTAAAGTTCAATTCTATATATAAACATTCGTGATGATAGTGGTTACGTAGGATTTGAGGAGGAAATGGAGGTGGAGAGTAATAATCAGGTTGATGGCGTTGATTCATTTGTTGAACAACACTTGAGTATAAAGGATGAGCTTATTGGTACCGTCAAAAGATATCACATTAACAACCATTGTGACTACCACATTGATCAATCAAAACTGAACTTATGGGCCATTTGTTGTAGAGACAAGGATAGTGGATGCAAGTGGAGGCTACTGGCATTATATAAAAGTATAGTAAGGTTATTCATCATAACAATTCTTGAGAGTCCACACACTTATGTCAACCTTAATGTGATGCAGGACCATAGACAAATCGATAGTAGACTATTGGCCAATTGCTTCATCACTAATGTTGAAGAGAATCTTGATATAAAGACTGCAGACTTGCAAGCAAACATTTTAAACATGTTTAGCTATAATATGACTCGAAAGAGAATGTGGGATGCGAAGAGAAAGGCTATAGGGATGGTATATAACAATTGGGAGAAAACATACAACGAGCTTCTTATTTTGTTAAACATAATTAAGATATCAAATCCTAGAACTAAGGCGATGTAGGGATGAAGGGGATCCCTTGAGCCTAATGTTTCGATAATGAAGTGGGTCTTCTAGACATTTGGTTGATGTGTATACACATTCAGGTATTGTCAACGAATGGTTTGTATTGATGGCACATTTCTATATGGGAAGTATGGTCATATACTATTGATCGCTTGTTTTATGGATAGAAATAACTGTATTGTCCATTTAGCATTTGCGCTTGTTGACAAGGAATCCATAGAGACTTGGGGTTAGTTTCCCAAAAGATTGAAGCAATTCGTTGTGAATGATCGGGAGAAGACAATTTGCCTAATTACGGACAGACACTTAGGTATTGAGAATATGCTCGATAAAGTAGAAGTTGGTTGGAACGAACCATTTATGGTTTGGAGATGGTGCATACGATATGTCACCAGCAATTTCAACAAGGCACATAAGAACCAATTGTACAAGAAGCTTGCTATGTTGCTATTATGCAAGTACAACCTAGGAAATTTAAATACTTAATGGATCAGATGGTGTAATTTAAGGAGGATGCCTTATTGTGGTTTTCACCGTTTGATAAGAGCAAATAGACGTTATCTTATGACGGTTTTTATCAGTTTGAATATATGACATCCAACATCATTGAGAGCTACAATGCCGTTTTGAAAGGTTGTAGAGGATTGCCTCTAACTTCGCTTGTAAAGAAAATTTTCTATAACTGTATCAATTATTGGGAAGGAAGAGTCGAATAAGTGAGGGAAGGAATAGACATGGGGCAAGTGAATACGAAGTATGTTGTGAAAAAGCTAAAAACGTAGGCTAAGTAAGCTCTAGCACATTCTATCAAGCAATATAGCCGTAACAACGGGATATGGGAGGTGAAGACAGGTTGGGGGCACGAAGCAAATAGAGTGATGAAACAAAGCAGATGAATACATATTGTAGACACCAATAGAATGACGTGTTCATGCAGAAAATGGCAAATCTATAGAATCCCATGCTCACATGTGATAAGGGCACTTAATTCTATTTGAGTTACTACTGGTTGGTACACTAGTGTATGGTATACATGGTCCCATCAATTAGAGGTTTACATTAGACACTTCATGCCAATAAGTGATGATTTAAATTGGCCCCGCCTTGATTACTCATTCCTTATACCTAACAAGTACCTAAAACATAGTTTGGGTAAATCAAGGAAGAAAAGATTTCATATGGAGATGACTTAAGGGAGTCTACCGATAAGAGCAAGCGTAGCTTGTATGGAATGGAAGGATACAATAGGAGATGGTGTCCTCAACTTAATAGAAATGGTATAGACAGACATACAAGTGTTGTTTTCTTACATTAAATTACATATCATATAATGTTATGCTTTTATAAGTTAATGACACAACATACTTTTTTATTGTTTTGTAGGTTAGATGGATCTGGGACCGAGTGACCCATCGGTACTATATGGATAGGGACAACATCGATAGCAGGACATATGGGACCGTTGGGTATGTTTTAACATTAAATCATCTATTAATCTATACAGTTCAGTAATTTTATAGTATTGTACTGAAATTGAATCTAATATTACAAGGAGGCGAGCACATTACGGTTCGTCGAGTAAAGTCCAGCCTGCGAAAGGGCACGTCCTAAATAACATTGGATGATCGCTTCATGACCCACCTTGCCGATGCTGGTTTCTTAGGGGTTGCATGGCTATCATTCATACAAATCGATTATCACCTCATTACGACATTAGTTGAGAGGTGAAGACTTGAGACCCACACCTTCCATATGGCATACGAGGAGATGATAATCATGTTACAGGATATAGAGGTTCTATTCGGCTTCCATGTGGATAGGGCTACAGTGACTGGGCCTATGCAATTAGTATGGCCTCAGATAGCTAGGGGATTGCTAGGAGACTACCCCATCGACAGTATTAACAGAGGGGGACGCATTAGTTTGCATTGGTTACAAGATAGATTTAGTGTTCTTCCTACAGGTGCAGATGAGGAGACCATTTGTCGGTACACCCGTGCATACATTCTATAGTTGTTTAGTGGATTTTTATTTGTGGATGTCTCTTGTTCATATGATGTTCCTACCCATCTTGGAGTATTTCCCACATGCAATGACTTTCAGTTGGGGATCAGCTTATTTGGCTTAGCTGTATTGCCAGCTATGTGGGGTAGCACAATCAGGAGCATAGGAGATTAGAGGGACTACCATGCTACTACAAATATGGGCATGGGATTATTTCCCCTACGTTATACTACGGACTAGGTCCGGCTTTACCATACTGGAGGGCCTACCACTAGTTGTTAGGTGGGCCATATCATGAGACACTATACATCATGTTACGTATGTTGTGGATGTATGTCGGACGGCATTTGATCTACAAACGAGTAAATAGGTATATACTTCTTCGATTTTGTTTCTGTTGTTGATCTTTATTGAAAAATTAAGGATTATTAATACACTTTCTTTCCAAATGCATTGTAGGTCGTATGAGAGCCATACTTGGATGATCTTATTGATTTCCTACTGTCGTTTTGTAGGGTTGGTCGAGCTATTTGGGCAGCCAGGATTCCACTGATATGTTTCCACATTGTAGAGTTCTATTTCCTTAATCGTGTTATATGACAGTTTGGAGGATTTCAGATAATACTGGTCCACGTTCATACAAGTGACGAACTATATCATATTGACCTTAGAGGTAGGACAGACATAGATTAGTCGGTCACCCATTAGGGATACATATCAACCTAGGTCGACCGCCATGTATGGGTAGTCGATATTTAGGGACTAAAGGATGTCAATCCAACTTACCATGATTGGTATAGGGATTATACAAGCCAATATATTACTCATCATAGGGCTGTAATGGGATACTTAGTAAGGTTTCATTTCATTTATCTTATTTTATTTTTTTACAAAGTAATCTATATGAATATAACTCGAACTGTTTCATTAACTGTAGGCGAATACTCTACATCGAGTGAAGTTAGTAGATGATGTCCATGCTACTCATCATATCATCGATGATAGGCTTCACCATATCGAAAAGCACAGCAATTTGATATTATTTCCTGACCAGCCAACTAACCTAGCTCTTATACCTGCTCCTCCACCGCGTATAGGACCTAAAGTTCGTACAAAAGGCCATCATCAGTATAGGTACGTAGTTAGGGACAAGATGTTAATTCTATGCCATCGAGATCTCGCCATTCCATTGACTTAGGTGAGATTAGTAGCAGTGTATCACCTGCTTATGCCTCCAGCTTGAGCCATACCTAATTTGAGACTCCTGATGCTCGCATGTGGGTATATCCGCAGCTAACACTGCCAGCTCCCCGTAAACGTCATATAGGATGGCCTTAGATAATACACATAGAGGAGGTTGATACCCAACTACAACCATCACCATCTACTCTAGTTCCTCATGTAGATTTTGCTAATACTCTTCTATAGCCATCTAAGGTTCCATCCACTCATTGACCATTATTACTAGCCCGTTTTGGAAAACAATTAACTAAATCTAGGAAGAAGTAGTTGTAAATCACTATATTTGTATTACTTAGTTTGATTATTATGTATTATCAACATTTATTACTTACTTTGTATATGGTTTTTATAAATTATTTTTCATATTATATTGTTATTTCCTTAATACTGATTATTTATTGTATATATATATACTTATTCTTTATACTATAGTTGCTTTTAATAGGTTTAGTTGGTAAATTAGTGAATCATTTAAGTTAACTCGCTCCATTAATACTTCTAGTAGGAAGTACATTTAACGAGAGGTAATGTGAAGCGTAAATTTAACTTAGGAGCAAAATTGGCAACTAACTTGTCGTTTTCAATGTATTTAGCTAGGAATAGTGTTCAGTGTCAACTAAATATACATAGTAGTGACATTGAAGACATGCACAACTGGATATTGACGGCATACGAAAGGATGTGTATCTATATAATAGCTTAACTAATTAAATTAAAAAAATAAATTAACATTGAAGGCATACCTTTTTAGTATAATAGTTTTCCTAATTAGATAAAGAAAGAAACAAAAAATTAAACTGAAAACACGCATGTGGAGTGTGCCTTCGTTGCATATTGAAGGCGCACACGTAGAGTGTGCTTTCTTTGCATACTGAAGGCGCATGTCATCTTTGTGCCTTCCTTACACCTTAGAAGGCGTGCACATGGAGAGTGTCTTCTTTGCATACTGAAGGCATATGCCATCTTTGCACCTTCCCTACACCTTAGAAGGTACACTCTTCAAGCGTACCTTCAGTAAAAAAAAAAAAAATGAATAGTGAAGGCATATGTTTTGCACGTGCCTTTACTATACTAGTTTCGTAAAATTTTTCTGGAACGCACCATTTCGATATATTTTTTCGGAAAATCTACCTTAGAAGTACAAAACTTTAGCTTGACGCTTGTACAGATTTTCCATGGAGGGTGTCGTTCCTAATAATGCAGGGTAGAAAAAAGTGCTGAACCTTAGGTAATGTATTCGCTCCCCATACTAGCTTCCATTCTTTACTTTGTACTATAAATGATGATGATGGTCTCTGACCAGAAATTAACATTTTTGTCTATAGGAAATGGCTTACAAATTTCACTGTAAGCTCACCTTGTTCATCATGTAGCCATATTACCTTATCATCACCACCCGATGAGAATAAAGGTATAGATCTCACTGCTCTACTCTCCTCTACACTTAAAAGATGTCTAATGCGACTGAGATTCCATTGTTGTTGCTCATCCACTAACTCAAAAACCCTCATACTAGGGTCAATACAGTTGCCACTTGCCAACTTATAACTATTCAGCCTTAGTGTCCATTTATCTCTCCCTATAAACACCTTAGCATCATTCTTAATTTGGCAAATAGCACCTTCAAACAATACATTTCTATCCTCTATGATGCGATTCCAACCCTAGGAAGTGCATCCTCCCTTGTATGTGAAGCTATTCCTTGTTTGGGAAATAAATACCCTTCAAAAGACAAGCCACGTGGAGCATTGAGTCCAACCCATTGCTCGATCCAATAGAGCATCAACCCGACTCGATCCAGCAAGTTTAACTTATTGACCCTTGCCCCCTATTTCAAGTTGACTCGTATGCGTCTCCTCTTATTTAGCTTTATTTCATGTTACTTTTTTATTTTATTTTATTTATTTCTTTGTTTGTTGTAACTAGAATTTGTAACTTGTAATTGTTAAAACGAAAAACAAAAAAAAAAAAGAAGAAGAAGAAAAAGAAGAGAAAAAGAAAAGAAAAAAAGAAGAATAAAAAAAGATAGAATAGCTTAGCTTGTTATTTAATTATTATCTTAGTTAAAACATAAACAAGAAAAAATAATGATAAAATAAAAAAAATAAAATAAAGAAAAATAAGAAAATGTGTTTTATAACTTAGAAATCTGGACTCGTTAGAGGTTGGGATTCTACGGTAATGCCAAAGGTTAACTAAGGGCCTGAATAAATGAGTAGATCTTAGGAATTTGGACTAACACTTAAAGTTGGATTGAGCTTATATGTGAAATAAAGCCTCACCTTGAAATGAAACAGTATAAAGAGTAATCCTACATAAAAAAAAAAAAATCAAATAAAGTGAAACAGTATAGACTCTTTATTCCAACTTTTTTTTTTCTCCTCATTTAGTCCTTTAGTATCGAGAGTTTTACCAATAAAGTGATTTACAAGTTAAGTAATATCAATTTATATTATCATGCTTTATGTTATCCTCTAAATTCCCTATTTAATGTGTGCTTTCTTGTTTTGTAGGGAAATGGGAACTTCCTAGATTGATCAATTCAAATGTGAATATTACATTTTTATGTATTTGAACAAAAATATTAGGAATATTATTGTTTATCTTTCTTTTTTTATTCTTTACAGGTTTTTAATGTATTACTATCGTTGGTTCTGTATATATATATAGACAGATTTCCAAACCATTTATGCATTATTATTTAATGTCATGCTCTATATAATTTTTGTACATAAAACATGGATTCATGGCTGTTAGTATTATATTAAGCTAATAAAATTGTATTCAAATCCACATATTTAATCTCCTTTATATTTCTAAGACCATTGCCAGTTTGCATAAAGATTCTAAACTAATAAAGTGTCGAGCCTGAATTTTCAATTTCTTATTTTTAATTTAATTTCCCACTTTCCAATAAATACTTAACCCTAACCTATTTAGTATTAATCTTCGACTAGAGAAATTGAGAAATTTTAGTTCTTTTAAAAAAAATTTTGGAATCGCCACCTAACTGAAGTTGGGAAAAAGAGAAATTGTAATCAATTAGATAGATTGACTACAATTTAGCTATCGATCTTTGATTTTAATTTGATAAAAACTAGAAGGTTTCGAATTCGGGAGCTAACCTATTAAACCCTAATAAGTACCATTTCGAAAATTAGGTTTATTTATCAAAATTTTTTTTAAAGAAAAATAAAAACCAAAAGAAAATAAAAAAAAAAAAGAATCTAAGTTTCTATAGATTTTAACGTTACCCTAAAGGTGTATACATACTTACTAGTCGGGATTAAACGACCGTAGTTCTTTTTAAAAACTTTAATATGTTGGTTTATTTTAATTTTGAAAACTGATAGAGTTTACATGATTGTCAATTTAATTCATTAAAAAAATAACTCTAAAAGGACCTTAATCCTCGAGTATTTTTATTTTATAAAAAAAAAAACTCTTTAAAATGTTCTAATTTTTTTAAAATGGTTTTTTTTTATTAATTTTTATTTCTAAAAAATAATTTTTCTAAATGAGAAATCCTGGAAACTAATGCTAAAAGAATTCCTAAACTAATACATACATACATACATATATATATATATATATATATATTACTATTAAACCACAACTAAACAACCTACATCAAATAAATGAATGAATGAATAAATAAATATAATAAACAAATAAAGAAGAATGTAGTAAGTGAAACTAGAAGAACGACCGGACCTTAGCAAGATGGATGTAGGTGATGGGGCTTGGATCTGTAGGGGTTGCTGTGTTCAGTTGGCTTTAGACTATGTTTAAGTGTGATAATTGGCATGTGTTGTATTTGATCGTGGTAGTGAGGATGGACAGTAAATGTGAGTGATCGTAAAGTGCTATAACGTTAGCATGAGTGGACGTGTAGATTGATCGTGGGAGTATTTTGCAGCAACATGTTGTTGCTCGTAAGTAAACGTGCGGACGATGAAGCATGGTGGATGATGGAGAAGGGGTCATCGAAGTCGTACATTATTGGACGTGTGTGCTCATGTGTGAACCGTAGTAACGTGTTAGTTGGGGGGTTGTGTAAGAATGGGGCTATGTTGCTCCGTTGTTGTTTGGCGTATAGTGAACTAGATGAGATTGTGTGTGACCATGCTAGAGTGTAGGTAAATTGTTGTATCAGGGATGATGAGCGAGGGAAGGAGTGTTAGCTATGCATGATTCAACGTGGAGTGCTCAATCAGTTGATGTTAGGATAGTGGCATGATGTGTGATCCTAACTGGGAAGTGCTATTTGCATGGCTTGTGGAGTAACGGTATGGAGTGTAGGTAGCTTGGTTGGCGTAGATGGCCTATGCTATCGTGTGTTAAGTCGTGGGCATATAGAATTGGTCGTGGATGTCTCTTGGCATACTCGATGATTTGTATGGTGATCAGTGGTGTTGTATCACTACTGTGACTCAATTGTGCAACATGTGTAGTGTGTGTTCATGTTCAATTATGTGAGTTGGCATAGATGTTGATCGTTGGTAGAGTAATGCATGTGTACTGGATCATGTGTGAGGGTGAGAGATTCTGGTCGTGCGAATGTGTTGTGGTGATGTCAGTGAGGCATGATGCTATAGCTTAGTTTGTTGGATTAAAGGTGAAACTTGCTGTACTATGGAATGTGAAAGCCATGGTTGATGGTCTTATTGCTTGGTTGCTGTTCATGTGAGGATGGAAAAAGAGTACTTCGGTTTTTTTTAAAGGTGAAACTTGCTGCACGAACCATATATATAAAGTTCAAAAAATAAATAGATTTGAAACGATTCAAATACAACTTGATAAAATTCAAATTAGATTTGAATCGATTCAAATCTAATTTGAATTCATTCAAATATTGCATTAGATTCAAAAAATTTGATTAGATTTAAAAATTTTGATTAGAATTGAATCTCGTAACTTAATCGATTTTCGTAAAATGAGAAAAAGAAAAATAAAAAGACACATGTGTACTTAATGAGATTCAAACCCATAACTTTAAGCTAATCCAATATCAATACTCAAATACTTATTTATTAAACTGTTAACCTGTGCTTTAATATTTAATACAATTAAATTATACTTAAACTACGTAAATTTCTAAAATAAAGCTATTTGAATCGGGTTAAAATTAAATCCGTTGATCTTAAAACATTTTACTTTCTAAAAAATCTATTTTTCTAAAACATCTTTATAGTTTCTCTTTTTTTTTTGTTTCATTTTTTTGTATTTTTATCATTTTCAATTATTTATTTATTTTTATATTATTATCTTTTTATTTTTGAATTAGGACCCTTTTAAAAAACAAAAATTAGAGCTACAAGGGGATCAAAATTGGGTGTTTACCTAAAGCATCCTCTCTCCTAATCAAAACTCTTAAAAAATGTGTATATACCCACTGAATTGTCTTTAAAGTTTGTAAAATAGTCACTATTTAGAATTCTTTTAGCGAAGGTTTTCTGAATTTAGTGACAACTTAGGAAGCACATGCAAATTATATATAAGTTATGGAGAGTTGAATTACTGTGAGTTTAAAGAGTACATCCATACTTCTAAATTATTAGTTTTGGAAAAAATATTTGCAATTAATAAATTATTAATAAAACATAATGATGAAAAGTGAGTTCTAGAAAACAATATCATCAAACCCTGA
>JAMXBB010000011.1:22318658-22363745 GCA_024138015.1 Lumnitzera littorea
TATATATATACATATAAGTGAATAAATAAGAAAACATGATAAGATTATATAAGTATATATAGATATACATCCCTATACATACATATTAAAATATGTACATAAACATACATATAAGAAATACTAATTATTTATACATATATATATGACAAATGAAAGTGTATCTAGATATGTATATATGTAATACATCAAAACCCCTTAAAAAATATATTAAGAAAACATAAATATACGTATATATATATACATATAAAAATATGTATAATATTGAGTATAAATATGTGTACATGTATAGATATATGTATGGTAATAGTATAGTATAAGTATACATACATATATATATACAAATATATATGCTAATATGCTAAATATATATATATATATATATAGGAGTGCATATGTACATACATATATAAATACAAATACCTACATAATCACATTATAATTACTTAAGATAATATAATATATATATATATATACTCAAATGGGTCAAAACCCATAAAGAATAATTAAGGCCCATATACATATTAATTAATTAATTATAATAATATATAAATATACATGATAATAATACAATATTTAAGAAATTTTTAAAAAATTGGAAAAATAATCAAATTGCTACCTGGATCAATAATAAAGTGCTACGTCAAAACTTTTTCTAAAATATCCTACTAAACCACAAATTTAAAAAATAATTAGAAAATGATAATAATTAATCAATTAAGAAAAATTACAATAATTAAAAAATTAATATAATTGATAAATTAAGCTTAAAGATAAAGAAATAGTGAAATTAATATAAATTAGACTTAAAAATAAAATATTATAAAAATATAAAATTTAGAAATTAATTAAATCATAAAATAATAAAGAAAAAATTAAAATTTATAAATAACATTATTTAAGTCAAAATAATAAAATTCATAATATTTTAGGCCCATATTGAAAAATGTAGGTTTCAATGTCCAAAATGGATCTCACTATATGAAAGTACATTAATAAAACGATAAAAATTAACTATAAGATCGTAAAAATTGGAATTAAAATGAAAACTCATGTGTAACTAAAAATTTAAGATAAATCAAGAAGAATAAATAGGATAACTAAGTTAATTGACCTTATAAACAAATAATGAGGAGAAATAACTAACTAAATACTTAAAATACCATAATTTACAAATATATATATCTATTTACTATTTATCCTAATAAGTAAGTTAAACCATGTTTATGTCATGCTTGAGTTATAGTAGGAAATTAGACAAATTTCAATAGACATTTAATTAATTGAGGAGCCTAATTTTTCTGAATACTTATAAGTCTTATTATCTTTTACGTATTCAATAATCAAGTTTTAGAAACCCCAAATGTTTAGAGAATGAGCATTAATCCAAGTGAGGGAGTTCTACTGATCTCCTATTTGCTTGATGTTTGTATGCTACTTGATTGCTTATTGAATGATTGATCACTTTGTGTGCTATCATCCATGTTGAATGATATTTTTATAGTTGTGGCAAAGTTAACATGGCATCTCTAATTGATAGTGAAAGGACTTGCATATTTGTACTTGTAAGGCCTTAGATATATTTTGATAATGAGAGGACTTGCTTTTTGTTGAGCTTAAGGGGCCTTGAATATGATTTGTTGATGGTATATGACCCTAATTAGGATCCACCTATTTGGATTGGTATTTCTTTCTTGGCTAGGGTAATAGTCAAGTGTTATCTAGAAAGACGGTGCCCCTAAATAGCCTTATGCGATTAAGGTAAGGTGCCCCATATGAGTAAATATGGTGGATAATCTACGTATATATGATGTAAATTTACACCTTCCATGAATCTAGACCCTTATAGATGTATTGCTTACATTCACTAAGTATGCATTTATTTCATGTGTAGGTAGATTGTACGTGTGCTAATAATGTCTAATAATTTGCTTGAATGATAGTAGTAAGGAACAAACTCACTGAGTTGTGGAATGCTCATTCCTCTGTAGTTTCTTTTATAGGTTCATTTAAGTAGAGATTGGGATGATCTTAAGAGCAAAGTGCAAATTGAAAATATGTTTGATCATGTTAAAGTTAGTTAAGGAATGTAAAGCTAGTACATATACATTTTTTGTCAAAAATATTTATATGTTAAAATTCCGTATGATTTAGTATTTCTTATAATTTATAAAGTTAATTTACTATGTCTTATTATTTGGTATGAGATATCAATTTTTTGCAGTTCTGATGGACTGTGGAGTATCGGATACCCATAGTTATTTATATTTTATAATAGATTAATAAATTAAAAATCGGAAATCCTAGTGATTAATTATTTAGAGTTTTGCAATTTCTAACTTGTAAAGCGGTTTTCATATTATGAGTGTACAAGTGATATAAAAATTTTAAGCAATCCTACTAAGTCCCTCATAAAGTCGTGACATAGACAATTAAGATTCTTTAACCAAATATTAACCCTTTTAAAACGGATAGTTGAAATGATCCCTTCTTCCTTTTTAGTTGAAATAAGTGACAAAAGTGTAAATCGCTGCAAAGGTAAAAACATTGGTTTGAAGATAATCACAAGAAGAGGGATGTCTCTATTGCACAAGTCTTGGTTTGGTCGTGAGTTGTTGCATATGCACTGGTCCACTTCTATCTTAGAATAGTCTACATAGCGAAATTATTACAACTTTGCTACTTCGAGGTATGATGGTTCTTGGTTGTTATCTAAGTGTAGTTCTTACAAATTCGTTTTGAAGCATCATAATTAAAAGAAAATAGACATTATAGGAAACAATGAGAGTAGATAGTAAAAGATTGTATTAAGAAGGTCTACAGTAAAAGAAATTATAATATTGAATTACGATATCTGTTGATTATGATCTTAAATCCACCTATAGGGACGTAGAAGGAAATGATAATTAGTTAAATGTTGTTTAAGTGAAATAGAGAAGAATCCCTATTTAGTACAAATTCAAGATGTAGAGATTATTATTAAAGATGGCAAACTGGAACATGTTTAGGCTTGTAAATGAGATTGTTAATAAGTATATTGATGAGATGTGTTATAGTTTGTTAGATTCATAGGCATTGATGGAAGCTTACTTGGGGCCTCAATATATTAGGTACATTATTATAGTTGCATTTTAAGCAAAAATGGTTAGAAAATGAGGGTATTATGGCTTTAACAATGCTAGCTTGGTGCTTTCCAATAGGATAGGAAGAAGGAAGACCATCTTACAAGTATTACCCATATTTTTGTAGATGTCCCTCATATACCTTGATGTTACTCTCTAGGTGTTATTGATTGGTTCTATGTTCTCCAAGTGCTTTTGGCTATGTACAAATGTTGTAATTATCTTATGTACTTAATTAGTAAGAGATGTGATGGGATCAGATGTATCCCAATGATTAGTCTTGTAAATCTTTTGTGTAGAGTTGTAATTATTGAGCTTATGGGGTTGTGTATAAGGTAGTATTGTAACCAAGTGAGAAATCTTTATGTAATGATGGATTTATTGAGTCGATAAGTTTTGTTTCCTTTTGAAGTTCTTAAGCAAATGTAAAGGATGTAAAACAAGTATTGGATGGATAGTGGAAATTTTTGTATGTGTTATGATAGGAAAGTGTTATTATTGTATTGTAGATGTTAGGTTATAAGGAATCGTCGTGTTATTAGATGAGCAAATGAATGGATATGAATGTAAGTATTATAAGTTATTAATACTACGTTGAGCCATGGTTGATAAGGGAAAGGAAAACTATAAAGGAAGGCTTAAAGGCGATCAAGATCCTCTATCGTAATCTACATTGCCACCACAAGAGCAACCTAAATAAGATATACCCTTAGCCTCATAGGAAGTGATTTCTATTGGAGACTAACTCACTAGCATGCACATTATGATACATCATTTGGGTATATGGATCCAATATCTTGTTATAAGAGGAAAATCTATGAAATAGAAGGCCTTAAGATGTAGAATAAAGAGTGGATAGAACTCAAGATACTAGTAAGCAATCGAAATTCATTAAAATAACATGGTATTTTGGAAATGAGTAATGAATAAGCCTATTTTGATTGATCAATGGCTGGTTCAAACTGAGTGAGGTTTTGAAGCCTTTAGAATTTCATAATGCCAAAAGTTGGCTTATGGTTTGCTTATGCTAAAATTGGTGGCACTGATCTTATGGGGCTTAATAGCTAGACGATTGGAAGAGAAAATATTACTTGGTAAGTGTTTAGGGATGAAATTCTCATTTGAGTTCAAGATGGAGAAAAGTCAAGATTCATCAAACTCATTTTGGTTGACCTAGCACTAAGCTATATGAAGAAACAAATTAATAACTATGGTATTGTATAACCATTGCAAAAAGAAAAGTGTAGATGGTAGGAAAAGGATCGAAGATGTATGGCACATGGTAGATCAATGTGATGAACTTAAGTGAAACTTTAGAGTAAGTAACATAAAGGATAAAATAGAGAACAGATCAATAAGAACATTTTAATGATTAAGATGCTAAGTAATAAGATGACTAGAAGACTTCGGTAATAGAGTTAACATATGGCTGATATTGAAAATGGAATACGAGAGAAAAGGAGGTAGAAATTGGAAATACAAATAAAGAGTCAATTCAGAAACTCAATTAGAAGATGGTTCAAAAGATTTCAAATGGATTGTAGCCTTAAGAATACATATAACCCTCCTTAGGGAAAGATTTAAAATGCAATAGTTTCGAGAACAAAACCATTTGTAAAGGGAGTGGAGTATGAGACCTTGCAAGATTTGCAATAAGCTTACGATTAGTTAGTCCAGAATTAATAAGTAAAATTTTAGGCAATTGTAAAAGTTATCCAATCGAGCTTGAATTTTACGATGAAAATAAAAAAATTAACAGAAGTGGCCCTAAGAGTTTGGATTTAAGAAAATAAAATAATTAAATATTATATTTATAGAATATAAATATATTATTCGTTATTTGTCGGAAGCCTGTGAAATAGGTTTCTATAATCAACAAGTTGCTTTAGATAGATTATATGAATGTTAAAAATTATAAAATGATATGAAATAATATTTAGGAGTGTTTAATTATATTAAATGTATATTACATGTATAAATATATACACCCATAAATATTTAAAATACTAAAATATGTTAAAATAATTAAAGAAAATTTATAAATAAATAGCATAAGAGAGGTAGTAGCATGAGAAATTTGGTTTAGGGCATGGTAATTAGGAAATGGTGAGTTAAGTATGAAAAGTGATGAGTTAAGACATATAAGGCTTTAGTTAAAAAGCAAAAGTGACACTTATGTAAGTTCATAAAATCTCCAACCAATCTAACTCTTATTATAAACTCTCAAGTCCACTTCTTTCAGACATATTGGATAAAAGGAATTTAGGGAAAATTAGTGAGGAGTGGAGAAAGTTAAGAGAAAATTCGAGTGAAAATAGCATATATTAGAGATCAAACGATTAAGGAGTTTTTGGATGAGGACCACCACCATCACTTGATAGTAGCCACCATGCTAAGATCTACCAACAAGGGTTAGATGGTGATCAATTGGTGAGTTACAACTTGTTCAATTTTCAATAATTTATTAAATATACCAAACCTTTTCTAAGAATTATGCCACTTGGTTTTCTTAAGTAATTTTGTGAATAGAATTAAAAAATCCAACTAGTTTTTCTAAATTTTAAGTGTATATATGTGTTCCTTAAGAAATTGAATGCGCATATTGATTTTCGATTGTACTTAAACAAGGTTAAATGATATAGTTTCACTATCGATTTTTTAATATAAGATACTCTATGTGATCACTCAGTCAAAATTTCAAAGTTAGATTTTGAAGAAATTTTTATTTTTTTGAAAAAGTAGGTTATTAGAGTATTTTTATAACGTTAACTTAGTAATATAATACAGTTTATGTTATAATTTGAATATTAATAAGTTTTGATGATGATAAATTGAAGGAAAATAGATTTTCTTGAAGTAAAAGGTCATTTGCTTAGTTGATTTGATTTTTAGAATGAAGGAAGTGGTAAATTTCCTTAATTAAAATTTGCATATATATTAAAGTACACATTGTAGAATATTGATATGAGATGAGACTGAGGTTGAAAATCATATTTGGTTGATGAACCTACTTGTAGTTGTGTGGGTATTTGTTGAAGTTATGGGGTTTGCCTAAAAGTTAAGTATGTGTAGAATCATAAAATGAATCAGAAGTTATAAGGATAATGCTATGTTAGAAGTGTGTTTAGGAGCTAAATTAGAGACTCCATATATGAGAGATATAGTTAAAATGGAATTCAAAGGATAGGTTAGGAGATATTTTGAAGATTTTTTAATAAATTGAAATCTCAAGGTGTATCAAATGATGAATCAAAAGGTAGTTAAGTATGAACTATTAGTAGGTGATATAAGAATCTAATCAATTATGTATAATAGCACACTAACTATTGAAATATCATTTATATTATAGGAAATTACAAAGAAAGTACGCTTCAAACTACACTTGAGTAAGCACTCGAGAGTCCAAGTAAGTTTGGGATCAATAGGTAACTGTATTTCAGAGCATTGTTTCATAGTATTTAGAGGCTTAAGATTATACACGATTGTATTTGTAAGTAGCTTGATTGTGTACATGCTTATATGTCTCTAATCTCGATTGTATTACTACTTGGTTTGCTTTGCTAGTTGTGATTGATTGATTTGTGTGTAATTGAATGATCACCCCTAAATGAAACTAATATATATTGGACTTAAAAACTTAGCCAGACATGCATTGCATCCTATTAGTTGGACCATTGAGATTTTTTGACCAAATACCGACCACTTCGAAAAGGATAATTAAAATGGTCCCTTCTTTATTCTTAGTTGAACTATGTGATAAGAGAAGAGATTACGGTAAGGGTAAAAGTGCAAGTTCGAAGATAATCATAGGAGGATGGATGTCTCCATTGCACAAACTTGGGTTTGGTCGTGAGTTGTTGCATACATTTTGAAACTCCTTAAACTTAGATTAGAGTAAGTGAAATTTCTCTAATTTCAAAACAATTTAGACAATATAATGTGAAACCATTTGTTAGTTTGTGCATCTAAATACCTGGTTGATAACCATGTTTATGCTTACTGTATGGTCTTATGTCTCCATCTCGACTTATTGAGTAATTGGTTACTCTTATCTTATAGATTCTTTTACAGGTGTAGATTAAGATGCCATGCTTAACTATCTTGAGGTTAGATGTTACTAGGGAGTTGGGTGTGAGGAAAGGAACTGAAGATCAATTGGACTTATAAAGCCCTTGAAGTCCTATTGACTATTCTTTTAGGTTAAACATATAATTATGAATATAAAGTATTTGGGAAATCAGTTTAGTTACCTTGGACGGCTCAACTATTTTCAACTTTTGAATTGTAAACATATGTATATATAGCTTAGCCAAACTATAAAGATATTTAAGTTGAAATTTGATAATAGGCTCATAATTATATATTTTCAAGACCCTTGTAGGTTAAATATTTATCGGCAGGTTAAATATTCATTGACAAGTTAAGTTGTTTACTTCAAAGTGGGTTAGTCATAGTTGCCTTATGTAAATCAAGTCTATGGTAACGGTTGAGGGATCGGCTTCTCTTTTACAATGGTTTGTACAGTGGGATTGTTATAACTTTGCTACTTTAGGGCATGACATACCTTGAGAATGATAGAGTCGTAACAATTTCACCATGTATACTAACTTACAACAAAAGATAACTTCTCAATTGCTATCATAAAATTAGTATACATAAGGCAGGTGCAATTGAACTATTTTGAAGTCTCTTGAGCTCCATAACTATAATCATTTAGAAAACACTTTTTATAAACGTAAATTTATTTTGGAATTTATTATAGAAAATTGTTATATTTAAACTAAAATCTCAAAATAGACACATTATAAATTAGACTAGTTACCAATGAGGCCTAACTAACTCCTAAAATAAAAGACAAAAAAGAATGATTTGACTTTAGTTAATCCTCACTCAAAATCTCATGCCTATCTTCTTAAGCTTTGACTCCATGAGTCTTTTTTTTTTTTTTTTTCCTACGAGTTCTAGTATCAATAAGTAAGAATGTTAACTTTCACTTTTCATATCTTATGATATGAACATAGTCAATCAATTTGTTTTGTATGGATGATGAGAATCTATTAATATAGAGCCAATTCCAAGAGACTTGTTAGAGGGTCTTACTGGCGTGCATTTAGTAGGAATTGCCCTATGAATTTCCTAATTATGAGTTAGGTGCTTTAATCATTTAGCCATGGATGTAGAGAGTCAGTGAGAGGATTAGGTTTTAGTACTCTTTAGTGGTATATTTACTAAAACCTATAGAAGAAATCTACTATGATGTAAACAACCACCATTCAATAGGTTGAACGAAGATAAAAGTATGTAGAATAAAGCAAAGAATACAGGGTTGTTAAGCTAGTTGGTTGACTATAATGCATGAATAAGTATAATGTTATCTTACGATGTTGTCTAGTCTATCATTAGATTAAAGAAATTGTGTACGTTCTAATCCAGGTTTGAAGAGTTTCCATTCTATCAATGTGATATCTAAACTTGTAGCCACACCTAGATTTATGTGATGGAGACAATGCTCTTCTTGTAACTACCTTTAAAGTAGTGCCCCTAATCAATCTTACCATAACCTCCTCTCATATTACCTAATTCGATTGAGGATGGAGAAGAGACCATCTTTACTATCTCTTTTGAAAGGGTCAATATTTAGCTAGAAAATTTTAACCATCCCTTAGTGAATTACAATGCATGTTAGGTTAAGATTTAAGCCAAGCTTAGGTTAGTTTAGGTTTAAAGGTAATAAACCAGATTCATAAATTTACACCAAGCAATGTTTATGAAAGTAATCATAATATAAAACTTAGCTCTCACTAATAGCATAACAATATCTATCTACACATATTGATCGTGGACAATTAATTACATACAAATACAAAAAAGTATATATTTCAACTTCTAAGTACTGCAAAATAATACTCCAAATGTTGGCGAAGCATCAATCCCACTTGGAATATTTGTTGCTTGGGTTAGTCGTAATTGAAGAGCGTTTCTTTGCTAAGGCTAGGAAAAAAATTATGAACCATGAACTGAACTGAATTGAACCTCAAAGTTTGTTTCTCCATTTGATTTGAATTCCTCCAAACGGTTTGTGGTTCAATTCAAGAAGCCGAATCAAACTGAATTGGTTATTATTAAAAAATAAAAGAAAAGATCCAGACAATGCTCATTAATCCAAAAATCTTAATGTTGTTACACACACACATACGCACACTTAGTATTAAAAAAAAAAATAACAAGAGAGTTTGAATCATATTTCTATAGAAGATAATGGATCAAATAACCCTCTAGTCCATAATGAAATGTGCAGCTGATGCATTAGGTATTCTTATGGCTGATTTAGAAGTCTATTTAAGTTGTAGGTTCCATGCAATTGTGTGACCTCTCTCTAAGCACAACTATTTCTCAAATGCAATGCTTATTTTACAATTGTTGATCGTGAAATTTGATTCTTCCCTGAAGAGGCGCACATATATTGTTAGATCTAACACTTTTTCTCTAGCAACTTGTAAGTATCTCCATCCATCATCAATTTCTTGACATGCAACTAAAATTCTCCATTTTTTGAATTCCAATATTAAAAAAAAAAGGTTCAAACTTTGAATTGGACTGGATCAAACCATTTTCTTTAGGTTAAAAAAATTTATGAACCAAACTATATCGTTAGGTTTGATTTATAAAAAATAAAAACCCAAATTGTAAAATTAAATTTGGTTCAATAAGAATAGGCGAACCATATTGAATCGAACTGTACCTACCCTTATCTTCACTAGAAATCCCTATATTATAAATAACATCTTTAATTTATGAGATATCTGTAGTTTACTTAATATTCCAAGAATTGAGTTTGTTATCCTTGATTTGAGAAGTTATTTAAATATAAGTGTTTAAGTTTTAAAGTCATCTTCTAAGTCATCCTTTTAAGTTGTCACCTAGGATATCCTCTAAATTACTCTCTTAATCATCTTCTAAGTCATCCTTTAAGTCAGGTTAGTTTTTTAGAATTCTTAAAAGGGAGACTTTTGGAATTCATTCTAGTTTGGAACTTTCTCTAAGCACCTTTTGATTCAATCTCCAAGTAGACTTTAATATGAACCATTACTTATCAAAGCTTTCAGTATATCATTTAAGCTAGGTTAGTTGTAGTTCTTAACGAAAATACCCTTCGAACAATCCTCAAATTGTTTTCTAGCCTATACTTCTTATCAATGAATCGTCTTATTTATTTTTTGAGTTTATTCAAGTTTAGGTTCTTATTTAAGGAAACCATCTGATTTATCCTTTAAGCCCATTATATAACTGGTATTCTTGCTAGATCTTTCACATTATGATAAGTATTTCATCATTTCCTACAAGGACAACTAAGTACTACCTCTAGTACTTAATTTTCATTTAAGTTATTACAATTAAGCTATAGTGTCTTTTTTTGTTTTAAAGAAATCTTATTAACTAGTCATTTATCACACTTATTGCACAATTTCTCATTAAGTTAGACCATGACCAACTATCAAAACTATCTTAAAGCTTTGATTGGTTAACGTTCTATGGATACTAATCTAATTCAACAACTTTAGTAAATACAATGAGATCCTGTAGATGGAAGAATAATGACACATGACTCCATAAACTCATTTATTTACAAAATTTCCCACTTTTATTTTCACAAACCACTTCAAATCTTTTATATATCATCAAAATACATCACATTATAATTAAGATAAAAAATCATGTTGATTTTCTTGAAAAGTCAATAATTTTCTAAAATAGTGGGTTTCAAGAACTAAAGGTTAATAAAAAGCCAACTATTTGTTATTGAAAAACTTTTCACATATCAATGAGCTAAATATCATAGAAAGTCTATATAAAAATTATGAGGCCAAAACAATGTTGTCTGGAGTTTTAAAGTTAAATGAGCTAAATATCATAGAATGTCCTTAAAAAAAATTTTTAATTAATATTTTTCCATAAATCTACATATAAAATAAAGTTAAATGAGTGTCTCATACCTAAAAGGTACCCCTACATAGGTCTCTCTTAAAATCCAACAAAAATTTCTAGAATTTTTTAACATGGTTTAGATTTTTGGAAATCAGATAAAAATTAGAGTAAAGTGGAGAGGCTTAGCTACCGTTTGGCAACCTAGGTATATTGGTAAGCTCTAATTTGGGTGGCTCCATTGAGTTGTGTAGTGATTAGATGTTAGGTATTTGGTAAATGTACAAATCACATTTGATCAACTTAAACACAAATAGCTCATTCACTTGAAGGAATTGGGTATTCCATTTCTCTCTTATTCCTTATTGAAGGCCCGTTACACCATTCACTTCAAATCTCACCCTATAATAGGCATTATAGTTGAATCCATATTACATGAAAATAATTATCAGTATTCCCTCCTCCAATGTCCAGAATTGTGACTCACTAATCCTCCTTTCTTTCTTTTTTTTCAAACCTACCTTCAACAAATTTTAAAATTTCCTAACATTTGCCCTAAGATAAACATACCCCACTAAATTGAAAACCCTGTCAGGCACTTTTGGTTAACTCTAATTTGCATCTCCTTAGTTCATCTTCATGTAAGTAATACCATCGTGCCTCTATTTATTGCTCCATCTTATTGGAAAGCTCCTCAAGGTTTGTAATATTATGATCATCTCTCATTTTCCTTTTGTTTTCTCTCTCTCTCTCTCTCTCTTTCTGTCTCAATCACATGAAGTAAGTGTAGAAGATCTATAAGAAGGAAACCCATTTATGGAAAATTTGAGAGAAAAGCTTCTTCTCACCACTATTTAAGAATTAATCGAAGGCCATATATGTAAGAAGAAAAAGAAGAAAAGCCATTTCCTTCATACCGTGTTCGTGTGGTGGGTTTTGATTTAGGAAGGATTTTGATTTGGGAATGTGTTTTTCATAATTAGTAAAAGAGTAGATTAATTTTCATAAGTTATATATGGCTAGAGGATTTTGATTTAGGGATGAGTTTGATTACTGCCAAAAGATAAAAGTTATGTTCGACCTATTCATGGTAGTGATGATTTGGGATTCAATTTCATTTTTCTTTTAAAAAGAAGAAGAAAAAGATAAGCTTCTTATTGATTTGAAGATTTAGAAGCGATGAACTTGATAATTCTTTTTTTTTTCTTTTGTTAATTATATTTTGTTGTTTTAGTAAATTTGGAAAGTTGAAAATGATGAGGGTTACTGTGATTATTAAAGGTGTGTAAGTAGGTTTTGACTCGCGAGCCCGCCTGTTTAACCCTCTTTTAAAACTGGTTTGGGTAAAAGTTTTTTTACCTATTTAAAAGTGGGCTAAATGAGCCTAGCCTGTTTAACCCGTAAGCTATAGTGGGGCCGGTTTGGGTCGGCCCATTTAACTCATTTGTGCCTTTAGCCTGCATATCAACCCGTTTAACTTGTTTTTTAAATGAGTTAGGGCCAAGATTTTTTAAATGAGTTAAGGCCAAGATTTTTTATCCCATTTAAAAAGCTGGCTAAATAAGCTCGACCCATTTAACCTACGGGCTAAAGTGGGCCAGGCTAGATTAGCCCCATTTAACCCACTTGCACTCCTCTAGTGATTATGATGAATTCTAAACTTTTTTTTATTATAAATATGTTATGTGCAATTTTGTTATTGTAATTAGTTATTCAAGTCTTATTCATTTATCAATTTAGAACTAAACAAAGTAATATGGAATCCATTACATCCAAGTAAATAAGGTAATATGGATTCATGGCTTACTATAGCTTAATTCCATTCTTTTATAATAGCAATTCAATTTCCCCTCCATTTCGTTCAGTGAAGTGAATGTACCCTAAATTTTCTTTTTTTCCTAAATCTCCTCTAAATACTATATGCTCCCTCACCAAATTTTGTAGAACCTTCCAACTGCCCAAAAATGTTAAATAAATGAGGATAGAAGTCATTTATAGATGATAGGTTCGGTGGGAATTTTTCTTAGAATTGTACATGCGTCAACTTACTAGTTTTCTAATTTTTGGATGATGCTAAGTGTCCACTAATTAGTCCCACTCCTCCATATGCTACTTTACTTGTTGCAATGCTTCGCTAGCTACATATTTTATTTATATACATAAAGATATATTTTTCCGTAACTAATTTAATTACATCACGTACATATTCTTAAGTATTATTTCACATTATTTTATCATTTATATTACTCAAATAATATATCTTTAAAGAGCTCGTTAATTATTAGAACTTAAATTTCACATTTCTAATATATATTTCTGATATATAACAAATAATATAGCTATAGTTAATCTACTAATTATATCATCATTTTATTATTCCATTTTTCAAAATCTAAGCTGACTAATTTTCTATTGTTACTTTATAAATTTTGAGTTTAATTGAATAACTTTTATCAACCGTTTAAATTTGGCTATTGAAATATTAATTACTCATTTGCGAGGTTTCACAATTTATACACTTTTACAAATATTAAAGACATAAATTAAAAAATTATTAAACATTAAGAATTAAAAATGTACTTTTTCTAATAAAAAACGATCTTTTCCTCAACAAAATTGCTTTTTTTATTTTTTGCCAAATACATTAATGATCAAGATCAAAAGTATATGACATACCATCAATATTAGACAAACTAGCTAATAATGCTGAAGGGTAAATAAGGGATTTAGCCACTAATCAAATAGTTACATTTTCCTTCTAACATGACGGCTATGATATTTGCTAATGATTAAAATTTCTACTAACATGACCAAAACGAAAGGACACATGATTTAGAGAAGCCAACAAATGATTTTGCTTCTTGGAAAAATGGCACAGATGTCCAATGAAGACTTTGAATGTTGCCCCTAATCGCGTGAGAAAGGTTCAAACAACCCATGAAAATCCACACCTGTCCATGCCACATCCCTTACTAAATGTATAGCCAAAACAAAATCTTGACACTATCACTCTTGGGGTTTGAGACCAGACTGCACAAGATCTTCCATGTAAGAAATTATCATTTAGGCCTAATACTACAACACGTAGCCCAACAGGTATAGTACATAGATATAGTACTTAGTGAAAAATAAAACGAAAATAAGTCTCAAGCGAAAATTAATACGAGAATATGATAATGAAGTCATATATGGAGCATGCGACTTCACTACCTAAATTTTTTTAAACTGAAGTCGCATGAGGGGCATACAACTTCAGTGTAATTTTTACACTGAAGTCGTATGCCCCTCATGCAACTTTAGTATTTTTTTTTTACATTAGATTACAAGTTTAGTGTAATTTTTTTTTTAATTTTAACTTCATTGCAATTTATTATCATACTTAAATGAATATACGTTGAAAATCACATGGCTTAATGTGACTTCAATAATTGTGCGGGTTTTTTTTTTTTTTTCATTTTCCTTCTAATGGGAATGTCAAATGCTTATATTTTAGATAAAAGATGTATTTATTCGTTGATACCATATGTACGTATGATAAGAATGTAATAAAAAATAAAATTTAAATAATATCTGCATACATCAGTTATTATTACAATCAGAATATAAAAAAAATTTTCAGAAAATAAAATCTAATGTCGACCAAAAAACACCCCATATCTAGATAATAATGATGGTCATCTCTCAGAAGGACTCGTAGAAGGTTCAGCCGGCGAGTCTCAAAAGTCTCTAGGTGGAACAGGGCTAACATATAGAGGTGAATGGTGTTGGGTGACCCCTTCACCAATGATGAAGCTCTATAAATGCGTAGTACGTCTTTTGCGGGGTATCGCCGATGTATTATAGAATGGCTAATGACATGGTGGTGTAACATGCAAAGCTCTTGAGTTGGAACCAATCTGATCTAAGTCAATGGAATGTTGCCCTGCAAATGGAACATCCAGATCCCCTTGAGCCCTTCCTCGTCTAATCCCAATCTAACCTCCCCTAATATGAATTTTCTCACATGGCGATTAAGGTACAACTGGCTCTAGCTACTTAGGTTGGGTACCTTCATCAGGTGGTGGATGGTGTAGAAATGGATAGTGCAAGATAATACCATCATGGTCTTCTAAAAACTATATGCCACCTTCAATGATCTGGTGGGCCAATTGAATGTCATCAATCAACTGAACTGACTGTAGGGTGTCGACCTACATAAGAGAAAAACAATTAGCAATAATACTATATGATAAATGAGGTTATACACAGGTTGTTATATTAATTGTATTTACTAGATAACCCATCATCGCACCTAAGTGTATTATGTATTGACGAGTACGCTGTTTGTACCACTACAAATAGTTAAGGTCCACACCAAAAACCAGGTGTGGATGAACGATCTAAGCAAGCCAATCTAACTAATGTTGAATGTAACCATCATGCACTACTCTCTCATAGACATGTATAAGATCTCTAAGATCTTATCAATGAAGCTGTACGTTAGTATGCACTAGCTAAGGCTTTATCTGAAAGCCACTAAACCGTTAGATGACGCGATCCAGAAAGTAGAACTCTATAATGGGGAAGCAAATAAAGGGTACCCTAGCCATTCAAAGATCCCTATCAATCGTACATGTAGGAGGCAAAAGTTAAAGAATGTCTTCTGAATAAGGTTGTCATATAACCTGAAATGAAATGTATGTGAGTTGAAAGAGCAAAAAAATTAGTGATTATGACATGAACTTTTTAAGCAAGATTAAATAATGTATCTATTGTGCCTAATAACTCGTCTGCAAGTCAAATGCCTCGCGATACAACTGGACTACATGAGTTTATTCCTGTGTAGTATTACTCTCGATTCGCCATTTATCGGCTAAAGGAACACCATCTGTGATCATGAAACTGGATCTACTAAGGGGTGCAATGTATGGGAAATGATCCCATTCCCAAACCTGCAGTAGAATCATCGGCCCCCCGATCTCGGATACACTCGTCCGTATAGCGTTGCATAGCTGTTGGTATAGCCATGCTAGATAGGTCGACCCTAACTATGTGTATCCACCATCCAGAAGTCATCTAATAAGGGAAGGTACATGAGATGTACATAGCTAAAAGATTTATCTGCAAATAAGAATCCCCCTATCAGCTGGAGGATATACACATAAGTGTAACTATGACAATATCCTCGTCGGCATTACTTAGTATAAATCTACTAGCTAGCCACGACAGTCGTACGTGGCCACCCTTCACATCATCAGATGGTAGAACATGACTTAACAGGTTTCTCGCCACATTTGCCCAATTCTTGTTGGTACTGCCAGCAATAGCAGCACCATCAACCTTAAGGCTTAACTGGACCTCAAAATCTTGGAGCATAATAGTCATCTTACCATACGCCATATGAAATGTGCGTGTCTCTAGCCTCCACCTCTCTACAGGGGCAGTAATCAAGTGCCAGTCCATCTGGATAAATGGAAGTCGACTAACAACCATAAACTCTGCCTCCACTAAGTACCACTCCATGCGTAGATCCAATAGTATGAGCTCCTTGCTCTTCTTCATTGCTAGCTTACATCGTCTAACTATGAGTGCGCTTGGTGCCTGTATTAAATTATATGGACATAACTATTAACATATCTACACCTAACTTATGTTTTATATGAATGGAAGAAATCATTAAATAATGTAGCTATCCCTCCCATACGTCTTGAGAGTAATGGGATGCTTACTCACCCAAAATTGAAGGGTCAAATGGTCCCGAGTCTATCTAACCTACAATTGTGATTAACATTCATAAGTGACAATATAAGTAATATAAAATGAATAGATGTTACAAACTAGCGGTAAATTTATGTGTATGCATATGTAAAAAATAGTAATACAAATTATCAACCCTATTCAGATCTAGACATCTATGCTTGTTATATCCTTCCTTTCGACAGTAACTATATCTATTCCTATCAGGCGCTTTATGTATATCCATCTCCATGTGGTAATGTTTTATCCTAGGTTTCCCTTTGTCCCTTTTTAGCTTAGACCATGGCTTAAGCTTCAGAAAATTCATTACTAGCCAATTAATCTCATCACTTAGCGGAAAAAAATGTCATTAGTATACATCAAGTTGGTTTGTCCACTTGTACGATTGACCAATATGATTTAGGGCATTTGTCCTTAGCTCAGTTGCATTTACGAATGAATGGGAGTAAGGAACTCTATATATTTGTCATTTCTAGCATGTGCAATATTGGTTATCCATGTCAACTATATGAACTCTACCCTCACCTTTTATTACTCCATTTAACTCTCTTCAGCTACCAGTTCTTACCTTAAACAGTCCATTGCACCTACTATAACCGGTAACCTTGTGCGTACTTGCCCGCCCACGCCACTTCTCTATCGACTGTTGTATGTATGTAGTGTACACCATACCCCCCGACATAGCTTTTGAAATTTCTCCATCCTTCTTTTCTTACAATGCAATAGTGTTATAAAATATCCTTCGTACTAAAGCTGTAATTGGTAAGCCACTAAAACTTTTAAGAACTGCATTATAACTCTTAACAATATTGAACATCTTGTATCAAAACCTGTAATTACCATCTGTATACAATGCCCATCTATCGATGTCAAGTTTTGCAAACCAACGCAGAGCATTCTCATTCACTATCAATATCTCTTCCATTAAAGCAGAAAATTTTCGTTGTTGCGCCTGCATGCCTGCTACTGTTGCCAATTTCTTACATGCTTGGTTTTTATGTTTACGGTTGAAATTACTAACTATGTGTCTTATGCAATATCTCCATACCACAAAGGGTGGTTGCCAACCATTATTCACATTGTTAGAAGCTTTCTTAATACCAATATGCCTATTTGAGATCTAGCATATTGTCTCTTCCTGTCCGTTAATTACATACATCTTTAAATATCAAAGGAACCAAGACCACATCTTCTCAAATTTTGTATTAACGAGTGTAAAAGCCAATGGCATGATGCTGTTATTTCCATCCATTGTGAATGCAACAAGTAACTTATGGTCATACTTGCCATACAAAAAGGTGCCATCAATGTAACTGACGGGACAACAATATCTAAATGCATGTACACAAGGTCCAAATGTCCAAAACACTTACTTCATCTCTGATACACCTAGCTTAGCTGTACCTTTTCCACCCCCTACTTAACATCTGATCCCAGGTTTGTTATCTTAATGGCATTTAAAAGTTTTAGAAGATCATTGTACAATTTCTCTCAATTATCATACATCATCTCTATTTCTTTTCTCTTCCCTTCGAACACCTGCCTTCTTGTCACTGTATATCCAAACTCATTCTGCATATTCTAAGTCAAGTCTACAATAGTAATATCAAGGTTCATGCTAACATTTCCAATGAATCGTCTAGCCATTAAATTATTGTCTATCTAGGGATGATCTTATCTTATTACTAGGTTAACACATGTGTGCGGTCCCTCGATAATCATTGTCACAAACATGCCATGTACTTGCTTTTTATACACTCTTAGCCTCTGATTGCATCCATTTGCCCTTTCTGTACAATGAATATACCATAATGTTGGGTCCAATTCATGAACTCGAAAGTTGTAGTGCCACATTATGTTATAATTCTTCACAGCATCCTATAGCTCCTTCTTAGTGCAAAATCTCATGTCAACGCTTAACTCGTCACTGTTAACTATATTATTGCATTGCGTGTTTTGTTCATCCTCAAATGTCGCATATCCACTGTCACCACCCATATTCAAGAATGGGATTAGATCTCTTACAGTAGGTCGGTTGTGTTGTGTTACAAGAGTTTAAACAAGGGCTTGAGAAGGCATAGATGGATTGTCCATGAAGACATTACTTCTTAAGACAGCAAAAGTCAGCCTGCCCCTACCTTCATCATCTTTGTCATCATAGTCAACTTTGTCTTCCTCTTCCCCCCCATTACCATCCTCTTCACTGTTATCATCATTGTTTTCATTGTCACTACCATTAAGACCCATAGCAATCCTTTCTTCATAAGGATTGCAACTTAGATTTTCTTGCCAAATTTCCCCATACTCTACATCAAGTGCTTCCTCGTTCACATTAACGTTAATATGTTGAATGGGCATCAACTTGTAGTGGACACCACCTGCATAATATGTTGAATGTCTGTAAACAATTTCTACCCCTCAGCAATGCTAATCCCAATACTATTGCATATTCTATTTAAAAAATGGGCATAATTTGACTCCTCATTCATCTTCAACTTCTTCATTGGCTCTCTATTATACTTCACTCCCAGGTTACCTCTCACAATATTTCCATGTGTGTAAACAATGATTTTCACATAATCTATCATCTTACCCCTAATTATTATACAAGTTACCACTAAGTTAGCAAAAACTTTATATAGTAATCACATTCCACTCACTAAAATTAACACTTTTGACCAATATATCATCATTACACAACTTCCATCTTTAAAAGATCCTTAATCGACTACATTACTCATGTTAAATAACTAATATTTATACTATTATCATCAACAACTAAATACGATTTTTCTAAACTACTACTACTACAACAAATATGCATTTTATATAAAATATGTCCACATTTTTCTACATAACATATATCACTATAAATACTAAAATTTCATTAAAAAAAACTAAATAAATAATAACAAATAAATATAATTAATTAAAAAAATTTGAATAAATAAAACTAACCAATTCTTGTAAAACTTTTAATATCTGGATACTAATAGGTTAGTGGGACTGAAAGATTTATACATACACAATTTTTTGTGAGAAATTCTATGAGTGAGAAATGAAGAGGAAGGCTGATTTGGGGGTATATATTGATAGGTGTAAAAAAAATTACACTGAAGTCGCATGGGGGGCATACAACTTTAGTGTAAAAAAATTTGGAAAGTAAAGTTACATGCTTTGCATGAGACTTCACTACCATATTCTCGTATTAATTTTCATTCGGCATTTATTTTCGTATTATTTTTCACTAAATACTGTATTTATGTACTAATCTCTAGCCCAACCTTGTCATTTTTGCTAGTCGACGACCCATCAAGGAATACCCTAATGCCATTCCTCCTTTATTGCTACGTCAAGCTTCTTTCTTGTGATAATAGCTCGAACTTAGTCCTCTCACTGCAACACAAAGGTCGGATCTACCAATTTCGAGTCACCCAACAACAAACCCCACTGAGTCAGCCCTAACCCCTCACAAATTCTCATGCCACTTCCCAATTCCTACAACACTTCCCCTTGAAAATTCTGTATTGATCCATACATGTGAAGGATCTTGCATAAGTTGTTGTCGTGTCTCTTCAAAGTCGAGTAGGTCATACTTAGCTGTAAGATTTGATCTCGTAGTGACCAAAACTCTCCTCATCTTGTTTGCACTTAAAGCCATTAGTGGTGTGATGAGCATTTGTAATCGCTCCTTCTCTGCCCACCATTGATGTATGCACTCCACCACCTAGTATGGCTTAGGGCTTCGGATGTTAAACACACGATCGTAACTCTCTTTCCACAGACATCAGGCCACAACCATTGCTTGTTCCATCAACTTTGGCCACCATTCACATGCATCTTTGGCTAGATCTATGACCAAGTGCCACCACTCCCCAAACAACGATATTCTTACCTTATCAACCCGTAAACCAATTGCACCATGCCAAATGCACTTAACCCTATCTCAACATAAAGTGACGTATTCTATAGACTTTATCTCCCCATAAAAAAGACAACAAGGGTTATGTACAGCCTGACACTTGTATAGATTTTCCATGGAGGGTGTCGTTCCTAATACTGTAGGCCAGAAAAAAGTACTTAACTTTAGGTAATGTATTCGCTCCCCATACTAGCTTCCATTCTCCACTTTGCACAATAAACGACAATGATGGTCTCTGACCAAAAACTGACTTTTTTGTTTGCAGGAAATGGTTCACAGATTTCACTGTGAGCTCACCTTATTCATCATGTAGCCATATCACCTTGTCATCACCACCCGATGAGAATAAAGCTAACTGTTCGACTCTCTTCTGCACTTAAAAGATGTCTAATATGACTGAGATTACATTGCTGTTGCTCATCCACTAACTTAGAAACCTTCATACTAGGGTCAATATAGTAGCCCCTTGCCAACTTGTAACTATTCAACCTTGGTGTCCATTTATCTCACCCTATAAACACCTTAGCATCATTCTTAATTTGGCAAATAGCACCTTCAAACAATACATTTCTATCCTCCATGATGTGACTTCAAGCCTAGGAAGTGCATCCTCCCTTATATGTAAAGTGATTCCTCATTTGGGAAATAAATACCCTTTAAAAGACGAGCCCATAGAGCTGTAGGATTTTCTATAAACACCAAGCTAGCTTCATAAGCAGACTCAAATTGAAATCTTGTAGGTTCTTGAAGCCCAATCTACCTGCCTGGTTAACTATGGATAAGTTATTCCAAGCAACCTAATGAATCCTATTCTCCTCTTCCTTTTGACCCCACCAAAACTTTGCCAAGAGAGCGTCAACCTACTGACACCACCTTACTAAAAATTTAAATATCCCCATAAAATAAGTAAGGATAGCTGAAGCAACTGTTTTAATTAATATTTCTCAACCTGCTTTTGTTAACAACTGTTGTTTCCAACCTTGGACCTTCCTAATTAACTTCTCTTTAACGAAATGCTTGGCCTAAGGCTTTGACTTTCCCTTAATCATAAGTAGTCCAAGGTATTTCCTGAGCTAGGTTTTGAGTGACAAGCATTCGACACTCAAGTCTTGAAGAATAAGTGTAGAATTAGAATTTTATATGGTATAAACTTAGATTTGTGAGTTAAGAAATAAAAACTTATAAATTTTTTCAATTTTGAAGTTTCTACTCCTCAAAAACTTTGTTCAAAGTCATGTTTATTAAAATTTTTAGCTACCTAATCTTACGATTTGGTCAGGAATTCCGATTTTCTATGGTTCTACAATTGTGAAATATTCATTTCCATAATTATTTTCATAACCAATCATTTACAAGTATCAAGGTTAAAGGTGATGAGAGATTAATTAGTTAAAGCCTTACAACATCTAACATATAAGGTGATTTTCATATTGCACATATATACTTGATATGACAACTTGAAGTAAAAGTTTGATGGATCTACCAACCACTAATGCATTTTGAATTCTTTTGCCGAAGTAACACAAGAATTCTATGTTCTTGTTGTGCCCTCATCAAGAAAAATACATGTAGCAAATGGTGTAACATTGCAAGAAACCAAAAATTAATGAAACAAAAGCTCATAACAATCTGCTGAAATCTTGTCATATTACTTCGTTAAGTTCTTTATGTGTAACCTAAGGAGGTTAGTTTTGTACCATATAATGCCCTCTGTGTTAGTTTGAAAAATGGTAAGCTCTTAAAAAATCATTTGTGGATATTAAGAAAAACAGGAAAGAGATAGTGAAAATGCAAGCTTTCAAACATTAAGCTCTTATTGATCTAAACTTACTCTAAGTGATATCCAACAGTTTATGTAGATAAAGAAGCATAGCAGGATAATTAGCCTAGCATTATAAAGGAAGCCCTGCTCCTTCCTTACCCCACCTCCCCCCCCCCCGCCATCTAAGGTAAATACACATGGCTCATTATGCAATGAAATCATTTCTAAAGGTGGTCTTCTTCATGATTCTTATGCAAGGTTAATATTTTGATTTAGAAAAATGTTGAAATAATTGAGCTCTTGATTAGATTCTTAAAGAAAGACATCATCGCTTAGTACGGAGTTCCCTAGTCAATCATTACAATAATGCCACTAGCAACAAAAACAATCTCATGGTAAAATTGTGCAAACAATTTAGGATAACTTATAGACACTCTACCTTACATAGACCCCAAATGAATAAAGTAATAAAAATGGCCAACAAAAATATCAAAATCATTATAAGAAAGATGGTTGTTACTTATAAGCATGTCATAGGATGCTACCGTTTGCACTCATAGCCTATTTGATAAGAATCAAATCCCAACTCTGACCACTCAAGGTCGATTTAGGCTATTATGAGGCCTTACTCATAAGATCTTAGCTCAAGAACCTATGTAGGATGGATATTTTTATCCTGCCTAAGGCTAGTTGCACTTCAACCTACCTTAGTGCAGGACCTTAATTATGGTCAAGATAAGTATTGACCCGACTTCAAGAGTTGGGAAGACCTGGATAAGACAGATGACTCGATTACACTACTACCTATCTAAATGTTGAGTTAACTAGTGGCCAAGTTAATTTGTCCACTTACTCGACCTAATATTGGTTGATTAACTTATCCAAGTATGTAATAATGCTTCTATGTCCAAGATGACCATTTAGACCACTAAGTTACCTAAAGACTCGAGCATTGCTTTTTAGTAAGGTTCAACTAAATATCCTTCTTGTTCCTCTTTTATCATAGTTTCCAACCACTGTTGGATACATATCCTTAGGTGTATGATCCTATGATGATTCTCTAACATATTCCTTATCTTATTTATCTACTTGACCCCTTTAAGATGTATAACTAGGTATTCCTTCTTGTACTCTTCTTATAACTTGCCCCTTATGTCTTTTCCTTTCCATTGTATGCCCTAATGGTCAGGTATAAAAGGCCTTTACTATACATCAACAACTTCTTTAGGTATTTTTTGGTTTATACACTTTCATTTGAGAGAATTTCTCTCCTCATCACTCTTATCTACTTCTTTAACAAGTGTAGTGGAGAGTATCCCTTTTAATCATTTGTCCATCATTTCAAGTGCTTATTAGGTAGTGTAGGTTAATTGTTACTAATATCCAGCTAGCTGCATTTAGTTTGCTAGATTTCTTTATTATCTTAATTTCATTTAGTGAGCCCCATATGTCTTTATCCCAAGACATATTAGTTTCGCTGGTATTACAAAATGGTTACAGCAAGGGGGAATGTGAGGTTTCATGGAGTTTCAGAATGTGTGTTTGTTGTTAGTGATTGCTATGTTCTTCAGTAATTGCCACATTAGGTGTAACTCAATTTGAGGTTAGTGTGTTGAAGTTGTACATATGTACGGTGAGTATTTTAGTAGTGGTTGTTTGAAGTTACTGTGAGGTTATTATGGGATATTATGGGAATTGAGTAGTGATTTTAAAGTTACTGAGCAGTAAAAGTGTTAGACTTAGTAGGTTTAAAGTGAGTGTATGTAAGTTGTGCTCTGTTATCCCATGTTTCATGTTGTCAAAATAGAGCATAGTTTAAGTTATTGAGTAAGATTGCTATTGTAGTGTTTTAACTACCGTAGATAGTAGTGGTGCGACTCTAAGGTTTTTGAGTGGTGTTGTTGGTAGTAACTAATGGTTTCGAAGTAGTTTTAGGTTAGTAATGTAGTGGTTCAATTAGTACTATGGTGGGTATAAGTGCCGTGGAGCTAGTAATTGATATCAAACAGTGAGGAAGACTGACTTCAATGTTCAAGTAGTTATGGGTGATAACGAAAATAAAATGCTAGGCCAAAGCTAATAGGATAGGCAAACTCCTAAATTAGTAGATGAAAAATTAGATCGGCTTACTAATCTAATAGAAAGACTACTAACGACCATGTAGAACACTAGATGACCAAAATGAATTGCTACAGACAGTATCTGAGATAAAGTGGTGTGAGATAACAATAATGCTTGAATGGACCTACCTAATCACCTAGCAAGGAATGTCCACATTGAAGTAGAGAGACATGCCAGATGAAGGCTTGTTTTAGATGACGTTGAAGAGGGAGAGGTGGAGATGGATGATGAGGAGTATTTTGAAGTGGAGGAGCATGGTGTCTAAACTCCTTATGATCTTGATAACATGAAAATTCAAATCCCAACCTTATCTAGGAACAGTAACATGGACAAATACTCAGAATGGAGGAGGAAAATAATAATGTATTTGATTGTCATTAGTACGCCGAAGATGTTAAGGTCTGTCTTGTCATCTTGGAATTTTCTAAGTACTCCGCCATGTGTTGGAAGAATTTGGTAGCTATAAGGAGGCATGGTAGGTATAAGAAACTAGGAGGAGATGAAAAGGTTAATGAGAGGATGGTATGTCCCTAACCTTACCTATAAGAAACGATTGAGAAGCTGTAAGAGCTCAAACAAGGTAGTTGAACTGTTGACAACTACATTAAAGAGTTTGAAATGATGATTATTTAATATAGATGAGCCCAAGCCTTAAATTATGTTGAAATGCAATTCTAGGCTACAATGTGAGATTTAGAATGTAGTTAAGGTATGAAGGATCTACACATTAGAGGAAGCCATTATGATAGCTCTGAGGATTGAGAAGCAAAGGTGAAGAACCCATATAGACCTGGATTTAGTCCTAGCCAATTTATTTAACCAAGTCGAGCTGCTTATTTCAAGTCTCAAAGGGCAACAAGAACTAATTAGAAGAAAGGAAGAGCCTGCAGTGTAATTATTAAAGGTAAGGTTGACTTGAAGGGTTGACCTATTGACAAACCAGTTGAGACATGGTTTTCAAAATCGCAACTCAACCATATGATTCTACAACTTTATGATGTTATGATGTTTTTATCCATTAAAATGGATGTAAAATCATTTTAGTGCAAAAATTTACTAGATTTATGAATTGTAATGTATGATTCTACCAACTTACGATTTTATTGGTTTTTATATAATTTTATATGGTTTTACTAATTATAAACATCTAAATAAATAGTAAAATCACAATTTCAACAAATGATTTGAGAAGGATCAATCCTTTGGTTAGAAAACTAGTGAAATCAAGTGTTTTAAATATCATGTTTAAAAACATATGGCTGCTTAGTGCCCTAACCAATGTGTTATGACCATGAAACATGACAAAATAGATAGTGTAGATGAAGATGAGCTTAATAATAAGGTGCTTGAGCCCGAGGCCAAAGTAGAGCGTAAGGAAGAAGTGTGCGTTTTGCAAATTAGTGCGAAATCATGGGTTTAGTTCTTAGGAAGGTACTAAGTGTTTTCCTAAGCTTTGAGGAGAAGCAACATGGGAATCTATTCTACACTAAGTGTAAGATTAAGGGCTAATTATCTACTATCATCATGGATGGTGGTAGTTGTGCTAATGTGGTTACACAATCATTAATGAAAATGTTGAGCATATTGACCTCTAATTAGCTCTAAAGCTATAAGTTGTATCGGTTACATAAGCAAGTGGAGGTACCATTTTTTGTTGGTGATTTATGTCAGGACAAAGTGACCTATGATGTTATCCCCATGGGTACATCACACAAGCTATAGGGAGACTTTGTTTACTTGATTGACGTGCTACATATAATGGCTACAAGAATGCATATGTGTTCACCAAGGATAGGAAAGAAAATTGTATTGCAACCTATGGCTCCAACTTAAGTCAATAAGACCCACAATCAACTTACCCATGTTACCAAGAAGAAGACCTTAGTACTTTCCCATTGTGAGTTGAAGGAAGCTAAGAAGACTAATGGACCTCTGTTTTTATTTATTCAACAACTACTAGAGCTTTGAGACTTGGAGTTTGTACCTAAAGATGTCAAGAGGCTACTTGATGAATTCTTAGACTTGTTTCCTAAAGAGTTGCCTAAGGATTACCCCTAATTTGAGATATTAAATACAACATCAATCTCCAACTTGGTGCTTAAGAACTCCCTCATCTAACCTGCTCCCTTACTTATTTTGGTCTTTAGAGTTCTTGAATTAGAAACTAACAATAATAAATGGAAGCACGTGGAAAAGGGGTTTTTCAACAAATCAAGAGTCTATCTAAATACATAAATATACTATAAATTCTCAATTTTGATTAAATCTCTTATTAGCCACAACTTTTTAATTTTAACTCTAAGGTCTTGTAGTCATTGTCTATTAGTTTTAGATGTACTTTTTGATGGTAGAGTTCATTTTGATGGGTAGGATTGGCATCTTTTGGTAATGCACTTGTAGACACTCCATTTTTACCATCCTTTAATTTTTTTCAATTTTTCTAGAATACGATAAAGGGTCCTAAATTAGAAAAAATACCAAAAAAATGGAAAATTTAAGAAAAAGCACAAAAAAATAAGGAAATTTAGAAAACTGCGAAAAAGTGGAAAATTTGCAAAAATAAAAAAAAAATTAGAAAAAATACAAAAAATAAAAATTTTTAGAAAAAAATTACAAAAAATAGAAAACTTAAAAAAATCTAAAAATTTAGGAATTTTAAATAAGTTTTAGTGTTTCAATAATAAATTTCTTTTTTTTTTTTTATATAGGGGAAGGACATTAAGCCTAGGCTTAGATTCAAATCTAGCTTAGATTGACCTTATTGATTTGTGCAATTAGCACAAGCTAATGACTTAACAAATAAGTACTTGAACATTGGTATTAAGTTAACTTAAGATCTTGGGTTCAAACCTCACCAAAGGGATAAAAAAGCCTTTTGTTCTTTTTACTACAAAACACATACAACACATCACCACGTGTCAAGGGTTTACTATGCCATGTATCCTAACACGTGGCATTATTTGATTAGGTAGCGACTAATGTAGTGCCACGTGGCATGCTACGTATCCTTGACATGTCAAGTTGCCTTGCCAGGTTAGATGCCATGTGTCACAGTAAGATACGAAGCACGACGCATTGGTTGACACAGTTGACGTAGCACCACGTTAGCACTTTGCTTTCTCTTTCTCCCCCTTTTCCGCATTTTCTCCATATTTTCTTACACTTTCCTTCTTAGTAAGTTAACTTCAACATTAATTTTAAGCCCTTTATTGCTACAATTTCACCAAATTCATGGTGAAATTGCAAAATAAGCATGAAATATTGCAATTTGAGTCCAAAAATAGCTATATTACTCTCATTTAATTTGGCCAAAATTGGTTTGAAAAAAGGAAAAAAAAATCAAGTGGGCATTGAATCCAATTTCCTTTTCAAAGTTCAAAATACACACAATGATAGGACAGGGGGGGACACAAATTTAAGATGACCATCTCTTTGTCTCTCTCTAAATTTCTTTAATTGTAATACATGAGAAAAAATTCTTTCGATCCTCATCCTCTTTCTCTCACTTAATACACTCAACTACAGCAACAATAAAAAAACTCTAGACCACTCTCGCTCAACCCCATGACCACTACCGTAAGCCTCAATCCTCTTTTCACTCTCGACACTCGCTCTCTCATCCAAACTTTCACTCGATAAACTTATTCATCGACTCACCATCTATGGTAGACCCTCCATGCCAACATGGCTTCACATATACACACAACATCCACAAGCAAGATCTCTACAACACTAGCAAGTACTACTGTTACACACATACTATCATATCATACATCGACACAACAATAGCTAACATCAATCTCCTCTCTCTCGAACCTCAATAACGCCATCCTCAAGTTAAGCCCCACTAGTAGTGGTGATGACAACAACACCCCAATCTACAACACCCACATCATCATCCTCTCTTGTATACCACATCACACTCCATATCCTAACGTCTAATGACCCCCTCTCAATCAATAACCCCATACTCGACCTAAATTTGTGACTAAGCCTAATCCAACATCAGTTGCCAGGTGGCTACATGGTCGCGTACCCTAATGCTATCCTTGCATAACCCAACAGCTACATCTATGCAGCACAACCCATTCTCTAACTGCATCACACAACATACATAACCACTATGCCCTCAACCAACATTGCTGTCCTAACTTTAGAAACACCCAAAACAATCACCATTAGCCAAAGCATCCTCCTTACACCCCTTAAACCCAATACAAATCATACAAAAACCACTTTCCCCCTTCGTTTTGGCTTTGGAATCGATTAAAGAGACATCTAGCCAACATTACTGCTTGTAAACCACGTAGAGCTTCAAGTCTAACCCATTGCCAGATTCAATGGAGCATTGACTCGACCCGATCCAGCAAATTTGAGCCGCTAACCAATGCCCCCTACTCTAAGGTGACCCGTATGCATCTCCTCTTGTCTAGCTTCATTTCATGTTACTTTTCTTTTTATTTTATTTGTTGTAACCAGAATTTATAACTTGTAATTGTAAAAACAAAAAAAAAATATAAAAAAAAGAAGAAAAAGAAGAGAAAAAGAAAGGAAAAGAAAAAGATAGAATAGCTTAGCTTATTATTTATTCATTTATTTATTTTCTCAATTAAAATTTGAATAAAAAAATATTGATAAAATAAAATAAAATAAAGAAAAATAGAAATAATAATAATAAATGTGTTTTATAACTTAGAATATCTACTTTTCAAGTAAATACAATAATCAACCATTTTCCAAATTAAGTTAATTTTAGAGAATTTTCCTAATTAACAACAAACTAGGCAAGAAACGTAAACCAAACTTTTTTTTTTTAATTAGCCAACCCGCTAATATTTTTGGAATGAACTACATAAGTTTGATTTTGAATAACGGGTACATAGGCACTTATAGTAATTACAGGGCAAATTAAAATATAAAAAATTTCCTTTTTCATATTTTGTAAATAATTGTCCAATTTAATTAATTTAGTTTCGTGTGATTGATTTGTAATTATAATCTCAAATTATAAGGGTATATTAAAAAGTAAATCTAAATTTGGAAAGTTAAAAAGTGGTACTTGTTAAAGGTTTAATAGGATAGCCCCTAGATCCAAAATCTTTGGTTTTCTAAACGTTTTTTTAAAATTAGTTTTATCAAAAGACCAATAGTTAAACTATAACCAATATATCCAGTTAGCTATAATTTAACTCCTTTTCCCGACTTCGATAGGATGATGACTTTAAAATGTTTTCAAAAATAAAAGAACCGATTTTCTTTAAACCTTAGTCAAATGTTAGTATTAAATAGGTAAATTTTAATATTGATTGATTTAAATAAAATTATTTATAAAAACCAAAAAAAAAAAAAATCAAGTTTGATACCTTGGCGACTTCACTAGGAACGTTAAGAGGGTCAGCCATCCAACTTTCCAAATTTAGAATTAAGTTTTTGAAATCACCTTATTGAGTATAATTTATTTATTCATTTGTTTATTTTTTTACTCATTATACTAATTTTTTAATTTTTATATCATATTTTTATGGTAGAAACAGTCAAACCTTGACCGTATTAGGATCCTAAGACAAAGGGCCATTGTGTAGGCTTCGAGTACTGTAGTGTAACCACCACTTGGGGTTGAGTAGGACACCCCCATTTAAGTTTAATGTAACCAATGAAAGTGTTTTCTAAAAATAAGTGAGGTCACAAAGCTTAAGAATCTTTTAGAACCTACCTTAATTGTATATACTCCCCTTCAAGATTGAGTTAATACCTTACTCTTAAGAATTGCAATCCTACCAATTGTTTAAGAGTTTTAATGCAATCAGTTTTTGAAAATAACAATAGGGTTGCAACATAAGGAGTAATGTATTAACCTAAACGATATTAACATCTGTATATTTCCACATATTTTCTTTTGTTGCATTGATAACTAATTCTTGTCCATAATCTATGTAGACTTAGAATGGCAGATAACCAAGCAAACAATCAGGGGAATGATAGGCTACAAGATATCTTTAGAATTCATAAGCAATTGCTAAAGGACGAAATCACTTATCTAAAGGAGAAACTCGAATGTTTTGAATCTTATAGCCAGGCCTTAAGGGCCCTTCTAAGACAAGTCATTAGGGAAACTTATGAAATGTTGGAAGACCTTAAGGCTCGTCTACAAGACTTAGTTTAGGGATTTTCCAATTCATATCTAGAGAGCCTAGAATAAATGTTAGGTTTTAAGAATAAGTGTTAGGCCTTCTTCCTTTGTTTCTTGTACCATGATTCTTCAAAATAATAAAAGGTTCTCTTTTAGTTTAGCATTCTTCATTCTCCTTCTTTGTAAATCAATGCTTCGATAAGACTTATCTAACCAATCCCCCTTAGGGAAATGTAAATAATTCACTTGTGTTTTTTCTAGATTTATGTAAAATAAAACTTTATCTTTCTCTCTCATACAAAAAAAAAAAAAAAAGACACACACAAAAAAATGATGAAAATAAAAGAAAATTTTCTAACAGTTATAAATCATTATGGGCTCAACCCAAATATAAAGGAGCCAACCCAAGCCTCAGCCTTTAGCCTACTCAGGTAGCCAGCTTAAACACTTAGCCCATTAAGGTAAACCACGACCCATCATGGTAGCTGACCCCAAACACAATCCTTGACCCATTAAGGAAACTAACCCAAACATTAGCTCCTTGGCCTATTCAATCTAAACATTAACCTTTGGCCCATTAAGGCAACCAATCTAAATACAAACCCTTAGCCACTGGGCCCATCAAGCTAGTTGATCCAAACGCAATCCTCAGTCTATTAAGATGACCAAGCCAAGTTGAAACCCCTGATCTGTTTAGAAAACTAAGCCTAATTATAAACAAAGTCTCACAACTCAAGTCTTGAACGCAAACTAAGAGAAAAGTATCAAAATTATGGCTTGTTTTGAGAAACTAAGGTATATGGTAAAGTCAATCTCCACCTTGGGGTAGATAAATAATAAACTCCTCTTTAAGGAATTGGTAACTCACTTTTTAAAAAGTTTAGGATAAAAAGAGGCAAACTATATCCTATACACTAATCCTTAAAACACTTTAAGAGTTGAGTGACATAATGGTAAGGATATTTTGGACTCTTTTCTTAAAGGAGGTCTATTTTGAATGTGATATGTAAATTAAAATGAAATTAGACATTTGTTTTCAAATCCTAAACATGATTATCTCTTATCAACCCCGTTGGACCAATTAAGAGAGAACTTAAACCCTGTCAAGAGTTACCCCACAAAGGGGAAATTTGATGGTTAGGGTCATTAATTAGGATGTAAGAATAAAATTGGTTTATGCTTGCTTTAGTATTATTAATTTAGACACGACTTTTATTTCTAATAAGTTATTTTTCTTTGAAATGAAGAAGAGCCAATTCCTTTTCAAACACCTCAAGCTTACCCAAGCCCATACATTAGAAATCCATGGATTTAGGGCCTTCAATTACTTAAAAGGCAAAAACTCGACAATGGAAACAATCACTCTTAGGGTCAAAAGAAAAAAGAGAACAGTAAGAGATACTAAAGTAATGTAATTAAAAAGAGAGAAAGAAAAAAATATATATTAATAAGAAAAAAAATAGAAAAGAGGTCGAAAAATTAAGCCCATGTGTAAGACGAAAGCCTTAAAGTATATATCACATCTCAGTAGGAGTAGTAAAATCAAATCAAAAGGCTGAAAATCGAAGCCCAAATTGCTCCAAAAATACAAGGCCTTGAATCACATTCCAAAGCCCAAGAACTAAGACTTCTATATCTACTCTGAAGTCTCTCTTACCTATGTTGAATCACATAGGGCCTTCCTACCTGTAATATCACCCTTACTCAATAAAAGTTCTTTTGATCTCAAAAGATAATTTATCTTTAATAAAAATTATTTCTGAAACTAGAGCATGCATACTTTTAATTTTTCCTTAAGGCTCTTGACTTGTATAACCGGGAAAAATAAAAGTATTCCTTTCAAAATAGACCTTCTCATTAGTCCTTTTTGAAACCCTTTGACTAAAAGCCTAAGTTCATAATGTTGAATTGAAAAAGACTTAACGGATTTATCAAAGTATGTCACTTATAAAATGGACTATAATTTTGGAAACTTTAGTCAAGAGCAAAATCTAAACCAACAGTTAATAAGAAAGCCCTCTTTGACTAAACTAATTATGGGTTACTTTTTCCTTAGAAAAGGAATGTTTAAAATCATAAAACCCTAATGTCAGGGGTAATGGGAAGCCTCACATGATTACCAAGGAAAGGGGTGGTTATAACACTTGTTCCTTAAATAAGAATTTATACCTATTGGAAAACTTTTAAGGAAAGAAAAAAAAAGGAGAAGAGAGAGAAAGTGAAGGCTTATCATAAGTTTTTTGGTCCATTTTCAAATTCATGTCGTCTTGATTAACCAAACTTTCAATTCAGGTCATCTATTTTCTTTTCAATGTGGTCACACATTTTAAGCTAATCACATTAATCCAAATCAAGGAACCATCCCTATTGCCTTTGCTATCATTAAAAACGGTTTTTCACCAAATTTTTTTTTTGTAAATATTTTTCAAGTTAGGAAATTCTTTTTTGAAAGATTGGTTATTTTCCTTACTTTACTTCTTTAATCCTTCATCAAATTTCCTTAGGGATCAGGCCAACTCTTAGAGCGCTATCCCCTCTTTTGTTTACTTTTTAGGATTCTAGTAAGCTTTTAAAGCGCTACCTCCTCTTTCACTAATTTCCTTTAGGGTTATTAGCCAGCCTATAGGGCACCTCCTTATACCAATTATTCTCTTAGCCAGCCCATCAAGCGCTTCGCTTCACCAATTGGTTTTAGCCAGCTTGTAGGGCACTTTCTCTTTTTCATTCATTTTTTGGGTTCTAGCTAACTCTTAGAGTACTGTCTCGTCTTTCATCCTTTCCTTTTAGGGTTCTAGCAAGTTCTTAAAGCACTATCTTATCTTCCATAATTTTTTAGGAGTTTTAGCTAGCTCTTAGAGCATTGTCACATTTTTAACCCATCATTTTTAGGGTTTTAGCTAGCTCTTAGAGTGTTGTCATTTCTTTAATCCATCATTTTTAGGGTTCTAGCTAGATCTTAGAGCACTATCTTATTTTCCATTTTTTTAAAGGGTTTTACCTAGCTCTTAGAGTACTATCCTATCTTCGATCCATTCCATTTAGGGCTCTAACTAGCTTTTAAAGCACTATTTCGCCTTTTATTTATTTTTAGGGTTCTATCTTGCTCTTAAAGCGCCATCCCACCTTTAATCCATTCTTTTTAAGGCTCTAGTAAGCTTTTAAAGCATTGTCCCCTCTTTCATTCATTTTTAGGGTTCTAACCAGCTCTTAGAGCATTGCCTCATCTTTCACTGTTTTTAAGAGTTTTAGTTAGCTCATAGAGCATTATCTTGACTAAATCCTTTTAGCAAGCCCCTTGGCGCTTCTCTTCACCAAATTGTTTCAGCGAGCCCATAAGGCACTTCCATTTACCAATTTCCCTTTTAGTGAGCCCATAAGGCGTTTCATCTTTCATCAATCCTTTCAGAGTTCTTAGCTTACCTATAGGGCCCTTACCCTTTGTACCATCTTTCGAGTCTTAGCTAGCATTTAAAGGCACTATCCTTACTCATTTCCCTTTGAATCTTAATCATCAACTAATCCTCCTTTTAGAGTTTTTAGCAAGTCCATAGGGCGCTTCTCTTCACCAATTTTGCCTTAGTAAGCCTATAGGGCACTTCGCTTCATCAAATCCCTTTAACAAGCCTAAAGAGTGCTTCCTTTCATCATTAATTCCATTTAGCAAGCCTAAAGGGTGCTTTCTCTCATCATCTATTCCAATTAAGGGTTGCTAGTCCCTTAGAGACGATCCCCCCTAAGTTAGTGAGCTTAAAAGAGCATGATTAGGTATTCTAAATCAATTTCAGTTTAAGGTTACTAGTTCCTTAGAGATGCTCCCACCTAAGTTAGTGAGCTTAGAAAAGCACAACCAGGTATTCCAAATTGATTCCAATTTAAGATTTCTAGTCCCTTAGAGATGCTCCCATTTAAGTTAGTAAGCTTAGAAGAGCATGAGTAGGTATTCTAAATTGATTCTAGTTTAGAGTTGCTAGTCCCCTAAAAACATTCCTGCTTAAGTTAGTGAGCTTAGAAGGACACAACCAGGTATTCCAAATTGATTATAGTTTAGAGTTGTTAGTCTCTTAGAAACACTCTTACCTAAGTTAGTTAGCTAAGTAGGGCACTATCGTGTTTCAATTTAAGGTCTTAGCTAGCTTAAAGAGCGCTTCGCCTGTTTCATCTTGGTTAATTAGCTCACAAGGGCATGACTAAGTCTTCAATATCTTTTTAGTGTCTTAACTAGATCAAGAAATGCTTTGCCTGTTTTATCTTGGTTAGTTAACTAATTGGGGCATGACTAAGTCTTCAGCATCTCTTTAAGGGTTTTAACCAACTTAAGGAGCACTTCACTCGTTTCATCTTGGTTAGTTAACTCATAGGGGTATGACCAAGTTTTCAACATCTTTTAGCTAGCTCAAGGAGCGCTTCGCTCGTTTTATCTTAGTTAGTTAGCTTAATGGGGCATTACCAGGTTTCAATCTTTTGTTTAAGGTTTAATAACCAGGTTTTTCAGATTTTTTTTAAGGTTCTTGCCAACCTAAAGGGGCATTACCCTCTTTCAAATTTATATTGTGTATCAGCCAACTCTTAAAGCGCCTCCTCTCTCTCCACCAAATCCCCAATGGACCCAAACCTAGGGTAACTAGCTAGTTATAACACTTTTTAGGACAAATCTATCCCCGGGGCAAAAATAGTGTCTTTTTTTTATCTTTATAGCAAAGTTTTATTGAAACTTCACTATATATAAAGAAGAGCAACTGTAGACACTCCATTTTTGCTCCTCTTTTATTTTTTTTCAATTTTTTTAGAATAGGATAAAGGGACCCAAATTAGGAAAAATGAAAAAAATGGAAATTTTAGGAAAAAAAAAACTAAGGAAATTTAGAAAATTGCAAAAAGTGGAAATTCTGTAAAAATAAAAAAATTCAAAAATAGAAAAAATAAAAATTTTTAGAAAAATTACAAAAAATAGAAAATTTAGAAAAATTTGAAAATTTAGGAATTTTAAATAAGTTTTAATGTTTCAATAATAAATTTCTTTTTTTTTTTTTTATAAGAGAAGGGTGTTGAGTCTAGGCTTATATTAAAATCTAGCCCAAGTTGAGCTTGTTCATATGTATAATTTAATTACATAAATGAATAAGATATAGGCCAACGGCCTAACGAATAAATATATAAATATTGGCATTAGGTTAGCTTGGGATTCTAAGTTCAAACCTCATCGAAGGCATAAAAAATTTTTTTTTTTTACCACAAAACATACACAATGTGTCTCCACATGTCAAGGGTTCATTGTGCTACATATCTTGATATGTGGCGTTATTTGATTAGGTAGTAGTTAACGTGGTGCTACGTAGCATGCCATGTGCCCTTGACATGTCAAGCTACCTCGCTAGGTTAGCTACCATGTATCACAATAGGATATGTAGCACGATGCTAGTAGTTAACACAACTAATGTAGGACCAAGTCAGCACTTTCCTTTCTCTTTCTCCCCTTTTCCCATATCTTCTCCATATTTTCTCGCACTTTCCTTCTTGGTCAGTCAACTTCAACATTAATTTTAAGCCCTTTATTGTTACAATTTCACTAAATTATTGGTAAAATTGTAAAATAGGCATGGAATACTATAATTTAGTCCAAAAATAGCTTTATTACTTTCTTTTAATCTAGTTAAAATTCTTTTGAAAAAAGGAAAAAAAAAAATTTGAACTGGCATTTAATCCAAAATTCTTTTCAAATTTCAAAATACACACAATGATAGGACAGGGGTAGGGGTGGGGACACAAATTCAAGACGACCATCTCTCTATCACTCTCAGAATTTCTTCGTTTGCAACACATGACAAAAAATCCTCTCGATCCTCATCTTCCTTCTCTTACTCGATACACTCCAACCATGGCAACAACAAAAACACTCTGTACTACTCTAACTCAACCTTATCACCACTACCAAAAGCCTCAATCCGCTTTTCACTCTTTACACTCGCTCTCTCATCTACACTTTCACTTGACAAACCCATTCACTGATGCCTTATCTACGATAGACCCCCCATGCCAATATAGCTTCATACATACACATATACCATCCTCAAGCCAAATCTACATAACACTAATAAGCTCTACTATCGTACATACAAACACTGCCTTACTATGCATCAACACAACAACAACCAACATCAATTTCCTCTCTCTTGAATTGCAGTAGCGCCATCCTTAAGCTACGCCCCACCAATAGTAGTGACTGCAACAGCACCCCAATCCACAATACCCACGTTGTCACCCTCTTTTATGTACTATAACACACTCCATAGCCCAACATCCAATAACCCCCTCTCAATCAACAACCTTACATGATGAAGCCTAGTCCAACATTGGTTGCTAAGTGACTATACAGTGGCGTACCCCAACGCTATCCTTGCACAACCCAATAGTCGCATCTACGTAACACGACCCATTCTCTTACTACACCGCACAATACACACAACCACTATGCCCTTAACCAATGTCACTGTCCCAACTTTAGAAACACCTAAAATAACCACCATTGGCCAAGGTGTCGTCCCTATACCCCCTAAACCCAATAGAAATCAAATGAAAACCACTTTTCCCCTTCGTTTTGGCATTGGAATCAATTGAAGAGACATCTAGCCAACATTGTTACTTATAAACCACGTGGAGCTCTGAGTCCAACCCATTACTCGATCTAGTAGAGCACCAACTCGACTCGATCCAGCAAGTTTGACTTATTGACCCTTGCCCCTTACTTCAAGCCGACTTGTATGCATCTCCTCTTATCTGGCTTTATTTCATGTTACTTTTTTATTTTATTTTATTTATTTCTTTATTTGTTGTAACTAGAATTTGTAACTTGTAATTGTAAAAACGAAAAACAAAAAAAAAAAATAAAGAAGAAAAAGAAAAGAAAAAAAGAAGAATAAAAAAAGATAGAATAGCTTAGCTTGTTTTTCTCAGTTAAAACTTAAACAAGAAAAAATAATGATAAAATAAAATAAAATAAAGAAAAATAAACAAAATAAAAAATGTGTTTTATAACTTAGAAAAGTCACTTTTCAAGTAAATAAAATAATAAATCATTTTCCAAATTAAGGCACTTTTAGAATTTTCCAAAAATAAAACTCTAATTAAGACCCTTTAGAGAATTTTTCTAATAAACGTCAAACTGGGTAAGAAATGTAAACCTAATATTTTTTTTTTTAAATTAACCAACCTACGAATATTTTTGGAATGAACTACGGAAGTTTAATCTTAAATAGTAGGTATATAGGTACTCGTAGCAATTACGAGGCAACTTAAAATATGAAAAATTTCCTTTTTCATATTTTGTAAACAATTTAATTAATTTAGATTTGTGTGAATGATTTGTAATTGTAATCTCAAATTATAAGGGTATATTGAAAAGTAAATCTAAATTCGAAAAGTTAAAAAGTGGTACTCATTAAGGGTTTAGTAGGATAGCTCTTGGATCCAAAATCTTTAGTTTTTAAAACTAAAAAAACCAATAGCTAAATTATAACCAATTCACCTAGTTAATTATAATTTAACTCTTTTTCCCAACTCCGATTCAATGACGACTCTAAAATGTTTTCAAAAATAAAATAATTGGTTTTCTTTAAACCTTAGTATAGGGTTAGTATTAGGGTTTAATATTGATCTGTTTAAAGAAGACTATTTATAAAACCAGGAAAAAATCAAACTTGATAGCATCGAAATGTTTTGGTCCTCTAATACTTTAGGTCTTTTTTACTTTATTTTGTATTGTTTTAGGTTTCCTTTACATAATTTTAATTTTCATTGAGTTGTAAACTCTTGTTGGGCCTTGTTATGTGAATGGGCATAAGATATTAAGGTTTGCTTTTATTCTTTGGCCTAATTTTAGTCTTTTAATTTAAATGCCTATATAATGTACTTTTAGCCTTACTTCAAGTCAGTTCTAGGAATTAGCTTTCTTATTATTATATTAGGCCTAGGAAAGTTTTATTGGACCTTTAAGTAGACTTTTCATTTTCATGGAGCTGCTATCCATGCTATGTTATTAAGCTTGTTTTATTAGTTTTGGCCCAATATGTAGGTTTTAGCTCGTTTCAGCTCTCTTAAGCCTAATATTCAAACCTAACTTAATTGTTTAGGCGCAAAACTTAATACATTTTACTAATAGTTTTATGATGGGTTTTAGTTCTGGTTAGGGGTGTTTCTTTGGTTGCTTGGGTTATTTTTAGGCTTGATTGATGATTTTAAGCTCAGTTCTTAATCTAAGGTTCTAATCTAACACTTAACTTAACATATTAAGTCAAAATCCTTCATTAACAAATTTAAATGATGTTGGTACGTAAAAATAAGCTTGGGAATAGCTTATACGTTAGTTTTGATATGGCTTCCTAGGGGTCTTCTTAAGGTCATTTTCTTAGTTTCTCCTCAAAACGATTCTAACTATCCAATGAACCATCTTGAATATGAATAGTTACGATCTTGAAAGAAAAACCACAACATGCCTAGGAATAGCTCTAAGAGTTTTAGCCAAGATAGGAAACCAACTAATCTTTGCACTTTATCATAACAATTCCTTGAATATACCTTTATCCGATCCTAAATCTTAAGTGCTATACATAACTTCTCAAGTTTCTCACAAATTTACAAAACTTGCTACACATTTAACTTTACATGAGTGAAAAGAAAGTTACTAAGGAGTATGTACAACTTGTCAACATTTACTAACCACTATTTGAACTTCTAAAAGTACTAGTAAAATGAAAAGATGATTTACACTACTAAGACAGAATCTCTTATATGGCTTCTTATTTCACTTAACAAGCTCCTTTTTCCCTTACTTTTCCTTTGACCTAACCTTCCTTCCCCCCAAGTGTACCCTAGCCTTTGCTTCTGTAGTAAAATATGGTGCTTGTAGTGGTGGTTGTGTAGTGATGATAATAGGGCCGAAAGAAGGGTGGTTTGGCAATGAAGATAGGTGGTCATAAGGTGGAAGTATGGAAGGGTTTCAATAAGGGCTTAGAGTGGCAGCTTAAGGTAGTTTATGTATGGACCAAGTTGGAGGTTTTTGGTCTTCTTGCTACTAAAAGTGGCTACTAAAGTAGGTGGATATGGTGGTTTTAGGTAAGGTTGGCAAGGGGGTATTTTGAGAGAACCTATAAAACAAGATGAAGGAGAATATGATATGAAATAAGGTCATTCTTTTTTAGGGTATGAAGAAATGGGAAGTTAGGGAGTATGTTAACGTAAAGTAGGAGAAAAATTCTACATATAAGTTTGCTTGTTTTGGCAAGTAATCAACTCCCTTTTTCATACTTTGTACGGTCATTGGTAAAATTAGCTAATTTTTGGTAGTTGATGCAACGGGTTCTTGTCTTCTCATATTAGGATCATTTACTAACTAGCTAGTTATGAGGAAACTAGACAAGTTGGTTATCAACTAGATACATTAGCTTGGCTTTGATTTACTTATTTATTTGAAATTTTCAATTAGGAAGGTGAATGCATGCATGTATAGGGATGGCGTGGCTACATACTAGGGTTTAGGGTAAATTTTTGCTTCATTAATTCAATGAGGGGCATTGATTAATTTATTGTAATTATTTCTCATTGTTTATTTTTTTTTCCCATTTTAGTTCTTTGATACAGAATCATTTGGGTTAGGGAAATTTTAAGGTTCCAAATAAATTTAGGGTTTTAATCAAATTTAGAGTTTTGATTTTAGGGTTTCAATATTTTGGATTAAGGTTTTTGAACCAATATTTAGCTTTTATAGTTCTTTTGTAGTTTCGAGTCATCACTTCGAGATCTTTGGTTTAGAATTAGAGCTTTCAAATTTAATTTAGTGTTTGAATTTAATTAGTTGTTTAAATTTACGGTTTGGGACTTTTATGGTTTTCAAATTCATTTTAGGGTCCCAATTTCAAATTTTTATTATACGTAAATAAGGTCATATATATATATATATATGTATATTGGCACAATTCATATGTACGGGGAAAAATTATAATTTTATTAATTTATTATTTTAATACATGATTAAAATTTTACTATATGTATGTGTATAAATATAGGCATCACTTTCATGTTATTAAAGGTAAAATGGTACTTTCATTACTTTATTACTTTAATTGGTTTAATTTAACTAATTGTTATTATTTATCAATAATTCTAATAATTTAATATCAAATTCATGTAATTGAACGAAGCTTGAGTTAAATTTGTTGTTTTAGGGTTTCCTTTATATTTAGGTTTTACGTTAGGATTTTGCATCTCTAGGATTTAGGTTTTAAGGTTTTTATCCAATCTGTGCTTACGATCCCGTGGTTATGCAAGTTTAGGATATTTTATGCGATTAGGGTCCTCAAATTTCATACTAAATTTTTCAAGTTCATTTTAAGGTTTATTTTAAAAGTTTTTATCAATTTTAATTCCTTCAGTCTTGTTGGGATTAAAGAATATAAAAATGAATCTTCATTTTATATTACTTTTCCATTTAATTCCTCTACCTTTTATCTTTTCCATGTCAATCCCTCACATTTTACTAGTTTATATTTCGAGTCCTTCATTTGCTATCTAATATGTTCAAGCACTCTACTTTTGAAACTACAAAGAAGTCCCTGTATCATATTAATTAGTTATTCTTCTTCATGCCACTAAGGGCAAATATCAAATCCATAAGTATCTAATCTTTAATAAAAAGATTTATATATGAAGAAATTGAATGAAATCATTAACCGACATAAAGGTTAAATTTTTTTTTTTCCTAGTAATATTAGGGGAAAAAAAGTATTATAGGACCTTAGTAGAAAAATTAAAAAATATAGAGAAGTGATATATTCTTTGTCATGATCATAAAGGAGGCCTAATAGGATTATCTGAAATTTTTATATCATGCGAGTATCCATGATACAAAAATCGCCTTACAAGTCAAAGATTGCAAGACTCTAAATAATTAATCACTAAGGTTTTCAATTTTCATTAATTGATGTAATGTGAAATATAAATAACTATGGATATTCAATAATCTACAATTCCTCAAAACCGTAGAGAAATGGTATCTCCTACCAAATATACCAAATAATAAAATAAAGTGATTTAATTTCATAAATTATAAGAGATACTAAATTATTCATAATTCCAGTATATGATTTTTTTTTTCTTTTTACATAAAATGTTTCTATACTAGTTATATATTTCTCAATTAACTTAAACAATGTCGAACTTACCTTCCATTTGCACTCAGTGCTCTAAATTCATCCCAGTCCTAGCTTAAATGAACTTGCAAAATGAACTATAGGGGAATGAGTAAACCATAGCTGAGTGAGTTCGTTCCTTACCACTATCGTTCAATCAAGTTATTAAACATTATTAGCATACATGCAATCTATCTACTAGTGAAATGAATGCATATGCAGTAAATGCAAGCAACACGATCATAGGTGTCCGAAATTATGGAATGTGTAAATTTACATCGTCTACACATCGATTATCTTCCGTACTTACCCATACGGAGCACCTCACCTTAACTACTACATAAAGCTGCCTTGGGGCATCGTTTCTTTAGACAACACTCGACTATTACCCTAACTAAGAAATAGCAATCAATATAGGTAGACCTAAATTAGGGCTATCCACCGAACATATCCAAGGTCTCTCGGGCATACAAAGTGAGTCCTCTCGGTATCAAAATATATCCAAAGCCCTACGAGCACAAATATGCAAGTCCTCTTGCAATTAATTAGAAATACTATATTAACTTTACCTTAACATAAAGAATATCATTCATGGGCATTACGAGCCCTTACAAAAATCATACAAAATATATTTAAGATTAGAAAAACATTTTCAAAAAATACTTTGCTTAAAAATCTGCAAAGCTAGTACTCTCTATCAATATACCAATTGGGTCATAGAAATACAATAAATATAACTGATTATTTTAGTCGAATAATTATATTTATCAATTTAAGAAAATGATCACACGGAATATGGCACACAAAGTAATTAGTTATTCAACCAATAAGTAAAATACAACCAACAAGCAGCAAGTAAATAGTAAATCATTAGAACTCCCTCATTTGGGTTAATACTCACTCTTTAAGCATTTAGGATTTCTAGAACATGATAATTAGGTACCTAAAAGAAAATAGAACTTATAAGTATTCTACAAAACTAGGTTCTTAAGTTAACTAAATATCTATGAAGGTTTGCTTAGTTTCTCATCATAACTCAAGTATGGTATCAACATAGTTTAATTTAAATCTTCTAACTATTTTTCTCGATTTATCTTAAATTTTCAATCACGTATCATTTTTTCATTTAAACTCCAATTTTTATGGACTTATAGTCAATTTTATTATTTTCAAATGTACTTTTATGTAACAGAGTTCGTTTTGGACGTTATAACCCGTATTTTTTATTATGGTCTAAAATATTACAGATTTTATTATTTTGACTTAAATATTTATAAATTATAATTTTAAGCTATTCTTTATAAATTTATGATTTACTAAATATTTAAATTTTATATTTTTGTAATTTTCTTATTTTTAAGTGTATTTTGTAACAATTTACTTATTTTTGCTATTTTTAAGGTTAAATATTCATGTAATTCACTTTTGTTATTTTAATAATTTTCAAATTAATTAATTATTTTATTATTATTAATAATTACTAATTTTAATTAACAATATGGAATGCTAATGTGGTAGCTTGTAAATGCTCCACGTGTCATTTTTATGAATTTTTTTATTTTTCTAATTTCTCCTAGTTTGTAAATTTACTAAATCTTTATACATATATATCTATTATTATATTTTATTAAATTTTATAAATTAGCCTAATTCTTTTTCTTAAACCCACAACATACATATGTACTTATATATATATATATTACTTTATTTAATAATTTGGTATTTTAGTATATTATATATATACTATTTAAGTATATACATGTACTTATACCATACTATTGGTATACGAACTTTTATTTTTATATATATACTCTTATACTTAGGTCTTCTTATTTTATTTATATATATATGTACATATGTAACTTTACAATATAAACCTATATACCATTCGTATATACATGTGCTATACATATATATTCATATCCTATATATATATATATATATATATATATATGAGGTAATTAAACATAAATACTCATATATACTACATGTTCTCATATATATATAGAGATTTCTATATATAATATATTTACATAATTAACTATAACATATATGTACATATAATCATATACCTAAATATTTACATACATATATGAACACATATAAATAAGAAATACTAACTTTACATAAAATTTCAATACATGTACAAGTAGCTTTATTACAAGAAAAAGAAATTACAAATTGAACTATATTACATATACCCAAAATACATGTAATTTAACAAAATATGCATACATAGCAAAAGTATACGTATAGTGTTGAAAATAGTTACATCAAAATACCACCTAACTAATTCTTTTATATCTTGAAAAGTTGTTGATCTAATAGCTTTTCTTCTTCTTCAATTTGTTGAGAATAATTAGAGCAAAAGAAGAAAAAAAAAATCAAAAGCATGAAAGTAAGAAAAAGGGCAAGAAGCTTTCTGTGGTGGAAAGGGAAATGTATGTTTGTTTTGGAAAAGAAAAGTGAAACAAGTCTAATGTAAAAGGTTGCAGCTCGCCAAAGTAAGAAAATAAGGTTAAAGTAAAAGAAAACAAAAAGTAAAGAAGAGATAAAATGTAGTTAATAGATGGGACATGTAGCTTATCACCTATCTTGGCTTTATTCACATAATGGGGACATGTGGAAAGTAAATCAAGCAAAAATCAATTGAACATGGTTCTAAAATTCAACGTGGGATAAGGAAAAAAAATGAAAGAGGAAAAAGGAAAAAGGAAAAGGAAAGAAGGAAAAGAAAAAAGAAAAAAAGAAAAGAAAAGGTTGCCTTTCCTAAATGTAAAATTACAGAATTAATAATAATTAGGAAATAATATTCATAATTTTATAAATTTCATTAATCAAATCGTTACTCGTTACGTTTATATTATTTAAGAGTCATCTCAACTCATTTGTTAATGATTTTACACGATTACACGTATTAGTCGATATCCGCATTCGATTAGGGTTTTAATACTTTTAAGGTATAATTATTCATTTTATAAGCTTAGGTTTATAGTTTTAGGGTTTTTTTCATTCGTATTATATTCTAGTTCAAAATTTTAATCAACCTTAAATTTATCGACTCCATTAACTTAGGATAATTACCTATAATACTAGAATCAACTTTATACCTAAAAGCTAAATTTGCAGAGTTTACATTCTTTTTAATAATTATTATATATATTTGGTCAACCAAGGGTAGGGCCATATTGTGA
>JAMXBB010000011.1:22419787-22481769 GCA_024138015.1 Lumnitzera littorea
AATGAATGAGGTGATTTCATTTTTAATAAGAAAACCAAGAGAGAGGGAGAAAGATAGAAAGGAAGAAGATTGAGAGATGGTGGTGTTGCTAAAGTGTTAGTGGCTGTAACTATTGGTGGTGAGGCCAAAATTTGTAGATGGTTGTGATAGTATTGCTAAGAATGTGTTGAGTTATGTAGCTGGATGAAGAAAGTACTATGTGTTATAAAGGAGGATAATATAGTCAATTATCCTTTATTATGTATTTATTTCTATTTTTTTTCGAGGTAAACAATGTAATGAGCCATTACAAGTCTATTATATTCCTAATGAGTTGAGATGCTATTACATGTATATTACATTTGATGAACTAAACGGATTGTAATTGAATGAAAAAATTTAGAATAAAGTAGTGGTACAATCTTGATGTCAATGTCTATTTATAAAGAAGGAAAGCTTATATAATAATATAAATACTAAAAGAGTCAAATTGTAATGATACTTTGCCTATGCTTGGTGTTTACTAGTAATTTACGATGACAGTATGGTCAAAGTCTCCTCTTTTTTTAAAAGAAAAAAAAATATGTATACTTTTTAAGTTTAGTAATATTTGTAGAGAACAATATATATATATATATATATACACACTAGCAATTAGTACACCTGCATTATGTATGCAGAAATTAAATTTAGTTGACATTAAAAGAATAATACATAAATGATTAGAGTATCTATGAAAGTAAAGGAAAACATTAAAAATCTGTAAATCATTAAAATTTAAAGAAAACAACAATATTAATATACTAAAAATCCTTAAAGAATAAAATACTTTTATCCAGACTAAGAGTTGGAGAAAAAAATAAAGTTCAAAAATCGTATAAATAAGTAATATATAAGAATTGAATAAAGTGAAAATATAAAACATAGGAAATGAGGAATTAATACTTTAATTCTTCGAAATATGCTAAAGAAGCTTTATTGTTATTTGAGCATATTTGAATTATTTTAGATCTTTGGAAAAATGTTGACATAGAGATATTTAAGGCCTTTCAAATCTATTGAAGAAGGTTTGTTCCTAATAACTTCCATTTATGCATTGTCAACAAAAAGATATGGAATACCAATTGCTATCCATAGACAACCAACAAAGAGTTAGGTATGGATATGGTGTGTATATGGTAATTTTGGGATTTCAAACACATTTAAAAATGGAAAATATAAAACATACAAATAAGAAATTATAGAATAAAGGTATATAATTAATTAAAAGATAAGAATGGTTGTTAATCTAAAAAGGAAAAAACAATTGCATAAGTAGAGCTAAAAATGCATATAAAAGGAGAAAGAAATGAATAATAATCATGATATATTATCAATTTACTTATTAAAGTAAACTGAAAATACTATAGTTACTTTTAATTAGCTTCATTGAATATGTAGTAATATGCCTATAAAAATATTATAATTGAGAATTTTTGTGTCCAGCAATGGGAATAACCCATTTTTTCATGGTTATAGAAAAGAATGTTAAGCTATGGCTGATAATTGACTCCTTATTGAATTAACAACCTTAAAATTAATTTAATAAGTATTATGTTATTCAAAAAAATTTTAATATCTTAAGTATTATATAGTGGTAAATGTTAAGTGATTATTAGTAGGTTACTATATTGAAATGACAATTTAAGTAGGTTATTATTATTATTATTTTTTTACTTTCATAAGTATAAGAGGAATAAGTGATATTATGTAACGATTGATGTACATTCATAAAAATGTATGAGACAAAAAATATGAAATGTATAATGACAATAATATATTAATTTATCATCAAATAGAAATAATCTTACATAGGAACAAAAGAGATATTAATTAAGGTTTTCAATATTAGGAAAATACATAATTATATAGTTAAGTAGTAAAAATTAGAAATATATAAAAAAAAATTAGCAAAAAAACTGGTGAAAAATATTAACAACAATAAACTACATGAATAATATGTCTTTCTTAATTTAGTAAAGGATGATATTGCTAATCATATATTATTTGCTTTGTCCTACAAATTGTTGTATGCCTACAAAAATAGTGAAAACCATAATGAGTTATTTATAATTTAGGGGAGTTATGTATAAAAACTAATGATTTGAATTTATATCAAATAATGACCAATTTTAAAACTATAAGATATAAATATGGAGACAAATGGCAATTGATGAGTCCTTTTTAGGCTAAATATTATAGATAGATATAGAAGAAAAATATGTAGATATAACAATAAGACCTTAAAAAAAAAGGACATGAAACATTTGTTAAGTTGATTGTGTTCTAAATCTAAAACTTGTAGGAGAATCTAATAGCATTTTGGCTTTAATCTATCATATATACAAAAAATAAATCCATTTCCCTATTAGTATTTTAATCATTATCAATCGGACGTAAAACCACTTTTGCCCTTTTCCTCTAAAGTTCTTTAATGTCAGAAGTAGTAGTTTAATCAAACATTGCATCTGAAAATTCCAATGCTAGGGAAATTGATTGAATCATAATTGCATAAATAATGATTCTTTTAAATTGAAATAACTTGGATATAATACAAAAATTATAAAAAATATTACTTTTGAAATTAATATATTACAACCCCTAACTTAACATAAAAGGAAATGGGTCAACATCTTCCTTGAATTCAAAGAGTAACATATAAAAATGGAAATCTAAATAATATTGGATTAATTGCAAGCAACCACTTTCCTATTTTCCTCTAAAAGCACTTCAATATTAGAAGTGATAGCTTAATCAAACATTTCATCTAAAAATTTTGATGTTATAGAAATTGATTGAATCATAATTGTGTAAATGAAAATTCTTTTAAATCATAATAACCCAAATATAATGTAAACATTATAAAAATATTATTTTCGAAATTAACATGCTACAACCCCATACTTAATATCAAAGGAAATGGTTTGGCATCTTACTTGAATTCAAAGAGTAATACATAAAAATTGAAATTTAGATGCTACTATGTTAATTGAGAGCATTTATATAATATACAAATATGTAATCAATCAACATACAACATTAATACGCTACATTATAAGAAATATTACTTTTGAAATTAATATACAACCTTATACTTAATGTCAAAAGGAAATGGGTTCACATGTTGTATGAATTCAAAGAGCAATACATAAAAATTCAAATTTAGATAATACTGGATTGGTTGAGAGCATTTATAAAATATTCAAATATATGTAATAAATCAACATACAACATTGTTAATCCTTTAGGGAAAAAAAAAATAATTAATCCTATTACAAATTATGAAAACAATATGTTGTAAATAAAAATGAATAACTCGAGGAGTCACTTTAGTCGTCAATTGTGTTCTTTAATGGAACTAAAGAAGTTGTCAATCATGTTCTTCAATAGAATAGAAGAAACTTGATATGATTATAGCTGAATAACAAACTCTACCTTGTTGAAAAAAAAAAACCATTAAATCCTATTGGAAATTCATGAACACAAAAACCTTATACTTTAATAACACATATCAAGAAAAGGAATAAATTAATGAAATAAATCAAAGACTTACTAAGAAAGAAGATTGGAGATTTGAGTGTGGATGAAGAACAATCAAAGCTTCAACATAAAGGATAAAAGCTCTTGATGGAGAAATAAGAATTTTAACAAATCCCTTAATACTAATAAAGCTTTTTACTACCAACTAATCCGCATCTTCTTCTCTTATAAGAAACTTCTAATATGAACAGAATCTCCTCAACTGAAAATCAATATCTCATTGAAAAACTACTTGCTATATACTAATAAAAGTCTCTAATGAGAACATGATAGAGCTCATCATTGCTAATATGAAGTAAGCTTCGATTAGATTAAACCATCCTTTGCCATTGTTCAAACTTTGTAACTTTGTTGCAATTGGCAATGCTCATAACTGATTACATTCGAAGACCAGTAGTTAGAAAATTGACTAAATCAATGTATGAAAGAGATAAGAAAAATTGACTAAAGTGATATGAGAAAGGGAGAAAGAACTTAGGTAATAAGAAAAAGAAGCCAACTAATATGAAGTAGCCATAAAGTTCTAGGAATGTAGATAGTGAATGGTTTGCAAAGGTTTTCACCAACAAACATGGAATTGTACTAGATATGGTTTACACTAGTTTTTCATGAATAGAAACATTCCTAAAATGATATTTCATACCAATGAGAAGATTATTCTCCTAATTCTGAATCTAAACTAAATCATTGCAAACACAAAAAGGAAAAAAACATAAAAAAGGAGGAAAAAAATACACTTTATTGTCATATATGAGAATAATCTAATTTTGCATTACTTGACTTATACGATCACATTGGAACTCACCTATAATAACACTGGTGAACAGTATTCATTTATAGGGAAAAAAAATTCTTCGAATTAGTAAAATAAAATAGAGAAACTAAAAATTAACAAAAAGAATGAAGTTAGGGTAAAAAAAAACAAAAACTTTCTTTAGTACCTCAACAAAACCACTGCATACATGGACTGAATTAATGGAAGCAAGTGAAACACTACAAGTTTTTCTAACCTAAATCACTACAAATACAAAAGGAAAAGGAGGAAAAAAATATACTTTACCATCATATATGAGAATAATACAATTTTGTATTATCTGACTTATATGATCACATTGGAACTCACATATAACAACACTGATGAACATTACTCGCTAATTGAAAAAAAATATATGGATAAGTAAAACAAAATTGGGAAACAAAAAATTAACAAAAAGAATGTAAGGAAAAAAAATTTTCTTTGCTACCTCAACATAACCGCTGCATCCATGAATTGAATTAATGGAAGCAATTAAAACATTACCATTTATTTTCCTTTTTTTTTTTATAATGTGGTACATCGGTTTGAAATGTGGAAATTGTTTTTACATTTTTAATAGTGATAGTGAATAGTGGTAACTGCTTAGAGAATGAGGTGATAAGTGATGAAAGAGTTTTGTTAATAAAATGCCAATTTTACCCTTAATAAAAAATAATTATAGTTTTAATAAGTTGTTTTTAATATTAGTTTTTCTGCAATAAAATTTTAATTAAAGAGCTAAATGGTAATGTTCAAATGAGTGATTACTCGAGGGTCAATCCATTTTAATAATATATATATATATATATATATATATATATAAAGCACACGGTCCTCAAATGCTGACGTTGTGTTTCATTATCTTAATGTTGGCTTTCTAACAAAGCTACAAGAGGAGGCTGTGAAAAATCCTTATGCATTGAGGAATCTATTTTGCGGTTAGACTTTACATAATCATCTTGATGTAGTTCGATTTTAGGTAACTTTTTGAGTTTAATTTTATTTAATTTTTATAATTTGTAGAAGTTATATAATACATTATATTACACATTAAATCTTAATTCTTTATTTTCAAGATACTTAAAATTTAACCTAATAAACTTTGGTTTATAAATGATATTGTTTGCATTTAAACTTATTTTGGATTCCAACTCCATGTAGTTATTCTTTTTAGCTTCTTAAGATATTATGTTACCATTTGGTGTTATTCAAAAAATTTTTTTTGGTTGATCTTAAATTCCGAGTAAAAATATCCTAAATTCATTTTTGTTAATGTAAAGTATATATAACATAAAATACTCAAAATGTTAAAATTCATGAGCTCTACTTTTATTAGACTCTAAAAATTGCTAGCCCAAACAATGGGTATTGCAGTCAACTTTTAAAAAATATGTAAAAGTTTAATGTATGAAGCGCGTTAATATCAAATTTGGAGAAAAGAAAATAAAAGCCCAAACCAACCATAAGGCCAGAAATATATCTTGCGGGAGCATAGAAGGCATCTATTCAAAACACCGAGTCTGTTTAGATCCAGTAAACTATGATAATATCGTTGGGCCAAAATTATGTATACACATTACGCACCCCTAATGCAACTTCCCGAAACATACTCATCATTAAAATGTAAAATGATTAGATAATTAAATAACATAATCGTAAAATAATATAAATTGGTTTGCTTTTGCATGTAAGCAAATTTTGCAAGGCTACTCCATGATATTTATATCTTTTTAAGAAATAATAATAATAATAACTAAAATTGTTCTCACTATTTTGTTTTTTTTTTTTTTTTTTTCTGACTGACTTGCCTTTATGTATTAACTTCCAAAAATGCATGTCGGTTCTTTTGTTTGAAACATATAGCTCCCTTTCTCCATAAACTACATGATTGTTTTAACCAGAGGGATGAACTTAAAGAAGAAAGTGATGAAAAGTTTGGAGGATCACTTAATCGTGTATATAATGCCGCCTAACTTTGAAGTTACCTGCTTCTATTCCTTTACTTATTCTTAATTAATGTTTTCTGTTACAGTGAGTGAAATTTAATGCATTAGTCCGTGTGAGGACAAGCTTCAAATTCATGTTTGTTACCTTTGATCTCATATTCTCGATCATTCATTTTATTAATTATTTTTGGTCAAACGCAAAGCGATGAACGCAATATATAGCATTGATCAATTCTTGAGTCTACATTCTGTTCCAAATTAAACGTTAGTACTCATCTAGCTTAGTTGTCCAACTGTAATTATGTAAATATGGTGTAGCCCATGTTTAAGAATTATAATCAATTTATTTGGAATATTAGTTTTATTGAAACATTTCTCACATTTAAGAATTAATTGATTTATGTAACGTCATTTCTTCTTCGCAGCAGTAATTAGCCTGCATTCCGATTCAAGAGTCTATCTCCGTCAATGCTCGGCGTCCAACCCATGCAAATTAACACCCATTGAACATTACCCAGCCACGCCAGCCAATACTCAGAAGTCAGCCCATCTTGATGCAGTCACCGTTCAAGCTTAATCCAATCCATGCTAAAGGAAACAAGAATGTGGCAGCCCACTTGTCTTCAATCAGCCAACAATCCTGCAAATTCATGAATGAAATGGATCTTGGCACAAGAAAGGAATCGGATGATACATGTCTTGTGTTATACATATGTTGTATTTTGTAAATTGACATATATAACATGTGCAAATTATACATAGTAATTTATTTAGAAATTACTCATTTTATTATTATTCGTATTAATATTTATATATCATGTGTACATAGCACATAACATGTATTATTTAATCAATTTTTTTTTGTCCTTTTACTGAGGTAGAGGAAAGCGAAATGGTTTTTATAGTGTTCATTGGCCAAACACAAGTTAACAGTCATCAAAATGAAAGTGCCTTTGTTGGCAAAAGGAGGCAATAGTCAATCGTAACTTTCCACATAAGGGAGACAAAAAGAGATTTAAAAGCAATCAAGTAAACAATTATCCAAACCGGCAAGCAAGGGAAAATGTGAACAAAACAATCGTGAGGCTTCAAGGTTCTTTACTTTACTTGCTTCACATTCTCTAGACATTTACCTTGGTATGTGCTTTTAAGAATAAATTTAGATATACATATACCTTACTAAAACAAGGAGTAAGGAACAAAGATTTTGTTACTCTATTTATTCATAAGTGCATTATCAAGTATATAAAGTCGTCTTATTTTGATACTTGCTTCATCCCTTGTATAAGGTTAACGATCATTAGTGATTTCAACTTCTCTATTTTGTAATCTTATTGATTGTTTCTTTACTGGGGTTTGTTGAATCAGGAAGGACAACCCCTCGATCTTAAAGCAGAAGATTTGTCCAATAAAGATATAAAGTAAGGTGTGGTTATATTTCTTGGTTATGCATTTGTTCCTTGTAGTTGTCCCTTTTAGCTTTGCAATCCAAATGTCTGGATTTTAAAAACACTAAAACATATCAAAATGATGCGAAAATACCAAGCTAAAAGAGCCAATATGTGATTCCTTTTGGATTTTGCTTTGAATATTTTTAAGATAAGGGGTCAAAGAGCTCTCAACTAGCTTCCATGCGTTAATATTGATCTATACTCTGATAACTGCAAACACATCAAGAGAATTATTAGTCACAGGCATAAGTACCTATCCAATAATAGCTTCACCACTTTATAGCTTCGAAAATGTATACATACTTTTCTAGTTGTTAACATAACCTCTAAAACCATCGATGACATTTGGTTGACTAGAATAGAATTGCCCTTTTATTTTTATTACTTATGGGATAACTATTCTCTTGTTTGGTTGGAAAAAAGTTATACCCATTAAGGTTTATTACATATAATGTGGAATAGATAAGGATATCGGTTATTTTCCTCCACTAGAGGAATTGTTATTCCTATGAATTTAACTTAATAAAAAAAAATCCCTCATCATAAAACAAAATAACAATAGACCAATTGAATTTCTATTCAACTTTATTCCATTCCAATGAATAAAAAAATCATCAGTCGGATCCATATAGTATACTACACTTCACTACTTCACAACTTTGAAAACATTTTTGCACTTTGCTAACCATTAACTCCCAAAACCACTAGTAGAAGGCTTATTATGATGATGGTCAAAGTGTATTTTTTTTTTTTCAAAAGTTACAAGGAGGTAAATCCATATTTTAGGAGTTTATGCACCTAAACAATAATTTTGTGATGTATTTACAATTTGCCCCTCATTTTTAATCCTCTAAAAATTGACTTAGGACTTCCTGTCCAGGAACTTATCTGAACAAGAGAATTTGCCTTTTCAACTTCCAAAAAGTGTAGTCCTTTTGGGGTTTGAGTCATTGCTAGTAAGGAGTTAGCTTTAACTGGTCAAACATTAAAGTTAAGGGGTTTTGACTTCCAAGTGCAATTTATAATGTTTATTTATTTGATCATGTGTTGAAATATGGTTATCTTTTTCTTTATGAAGTGGATGTCATTGAGAGTTCAACTTACTAGTATTTTATTTTTTGGAATTAGGTTATTCTAGCTTTTTGTGATGGAGCTTACTTCTTTAATTCGGACACTGGTTTTAGTTGGTCGTACTGGAAATGGTAAAAGTGCAACGGGCAATACCATTCTTGGAAGAAGGGCATTTAAATCTAAGGCTAGCTCATCTGCGGTTACAAGCACCTGTGAGTTGCAAAAAACTGTACTAAAGGATGGCCAAATAATCAATGTGATAGACACTCCCGGTATGAACTGATGTCAAACTTTTCTTTGTTACCATTCACATTCAATAAAGTGATGGAAGTATTATTGACATAATGGGTCATTTCAGGTCTCTTTGACATTTCTGCTGGAATTGAATTGGTTGGCAAGGAAATAGTCAAATGCATTGATTTGGCCAAGGATGGAATTCATGCTTTCCTGCTTGTATTATCTGTTAGAGCTCGTTTTTCAGAAGAGGAAGAAGCTGCTATTCGTAGCTTGAAAATTTTGTTTGGAAGCAAAATCATAAATTACATGATTGTTGTTTTTACTGGAGGGGATGTACTTGAAGATGATGATGAGACTTTGGATGATTACCTAGGTCGTGAAAGCCCCCAACCTTTGAAGGTTACCTATTCTTATTCCCTTTGTTTTGTTATTTTTTTAGTGCACTGATTCATTTTGAATGTGGAACTTACAATTGTTCTTGTGATGCAAATCTCTCTCTCTCTCTCTCTCTCTCTCTCTCTCTCTCTCTCATATATTTATTTATTTTCTTTTTACATGGGGATCTTATTCTTCTTTAAGTTAACATAGCTTCAAAAATTTAGTGCAGTAGTTCTTTGTCATGACACACTTCAATTTAATCTTTCCACTATTCTTTAAATGTTGGTTACCTCAACATGATCTTACATTCTCATTCCTTTGCATAATTATTTACCATGTTTAACATGGAAAGTTTTTTTTCTCTCATACACCGATCTTGAATTATATGATAAAGCTTTTTTTAATCCTAAAAAATTCTATACTTCCTTTTTCTTCCTGCTTTCACATTTATAGCAACCCCTTTTTTTGGTTTATTATTTTGAACTAATTGCTGCATGCCTTCATAGGTAGGCTCTCTTGAAATGAAGTCTATTTTGTTAAGAAGGAAGATGGATATGAATTTACATTTTTTTTTTTGTGTAAGAAAGCTCTACATGTGTCAGTTATTGGGAACATTCTTATGCCTTTGCTTAAGTAGGGTACATGATGTCTTTAATCTATTCCTTGTATTTGTCCAATTTAGCTAGATCACTTTAAATGGCATACCATGTATAGGTTTAAGAATGAATATCTTAGAGACATGTCGCTTATGTTTTGGGGAAGAAAACTATCATAAGCAATTGAGGATGTTTTTAGTGTACTCTACTTAGCCTATCTAATAAAGCCTACCTATGTTCATATGTTTAATTAGGATTTTTGATAGTTTCTCATGTTGTTGTCCTAATTTGACAAAGATTGTAGGTAGATTTTTTCTTGTCTCCTTTAAGTCAGTATGATTTTCTTCTAAGTTGTTAGATATTTAATACTTATTTATTCTAATAAATATACCAACATGTAGTTGGTTTTACTTCTTAAGTGGTTAGACTGATGTTTAAAACAATTTTTTTCCATAGTGTTTCTTCTTACAACAAGATAGGATTTTCTTCTTAGGTATTTTGGTGGCTTCTCTTTGTTTCTGTTTCACACCATCATGATGTTTTACCTTGCCATGGGAACTTAGGTTCCTCTTAAGGCATTGCGAAAGAACTAAGATAGATGTCAAAAGTAGAATATGAGTGGTTCGAAAAGCATAAAGGAACAAAGCAAGTGAGGTTCACTTGCAAGGAATAAACATATAAGGAACGATGACAAGAAATAAAATTAAGAAATATTAGTCAAGAAACTATAGAAAAATTTCATGAGCAGCACACATTACTACTTACCTATGTCTACAAGAATAGAAATCAAACTTTAGGTTGTCAGTGGACTCAAGATCCCTCTAGCTAAGGCAAAGGAGATAGGTCTTGATGGAGCTACGTGCTTTATGAATGGAAACTACTTGCATGACATAAATGATGGAATGTTGAAGTTTTCTACCATGAAAAGCTTAGAAGAATGAGACTGATTCTATCAAATTTTCAAATTCATTTAGCTGATAGTGGACTATTATTACAATTTTGTAGGAAATTCTCAACCTTTGTGAGAATCGGAAGGTGCTTTTTGATAATAAGACAAAGGATAAATCAAAGAGAATTGCACAAGTTCAAGAGCTCTTAGCTCTTGTTAATATGGTTATCAATCAGAACGATGGAAAACCCTACACTAATGAGTTGTTTGCCGAAGTACAGGTTAGTTGGTTATTTAGCTATAGAATTACATGTATCATTTACTATATAGTAACATTAATGTGTGTTTGACAGGAGGGGGCAATGAAGCTTCATGAGTTGCACAACACCAAAGGAGAAATATCTAAGTTAGAGGAGCAAATGAAAAGATTTTACGAGGATCAGCTTAAGCGAATAACAGATTTGGTGATTTTCCATGTGACCTTTTCCAATTAATTTCCTGGGCATTTTTCCTTTCACTTTTATGCATAGAATTAATATAATCCACAACAGATATGTAAGGTAGTATTTTCAAGGGTTTTAGGAGTTTTATGGGTAGCTTTAACTTGAAGTGCCCCTTAGATGCACTGATTTTTCAGGAAGTAGCTCACTAAAATATTTTTCGTTAGATTTTCTAAATGATTCATGTTCTATGTAAGTACAAAATGTTCACCCCAATTGTTGCATTAATGGCTTTCTCAGGTTGAAGCAAAGCTTAGAGAGCTAGAGCAAAAATTAGCAGAAGAACAAGCTACTAGAAGGAGGGCAGAGGAGCATGCTCAAGAAGCTCAAATGAAGTCAAATGAAGAAATTCGCAAGTTGAGGGAAAGTCTGGAACAATCACATAAAGAAACAGCTAAACCTCGTAACCAAAAGAAAAAAGATGGAGGCTGCACTATCCTGTGACATGCTAATGCTTCATATAAATTTATTAATTAAGGCTACTCCATGTCTACTTTCCTTCAAAATTTCACAATATGATGCTTGTAAATGTTCTTCAATAACTAATAACACAAAAATTGTTACTTTTATATTTGGGTTTTCACTTTTGAGAAGTATATAAAATTACTATGGATTATGCTTCATACTTATAAAGCATATTTAACGTTAGTTTATTCTTAAGTTGTGTTTTAACTAATGAAGGTCATATCGTATACACCATGTATTCATGCTTCATTTTTAAAGTAACAATCTTATTATGAACTTCTTTTTGTAGTGTTGTCAAATCTGAGTTGACCTACTTAATCTAGCTCAATTCTACTTGATCTAGTAAAAAAACCAATTTGGTTCACCCCCTTCGATCCTCATTAATCACAATCCTGATTCAACCAGATTAGCTTAGTTAGTCCATCCTTATTCTTATAGGACCTAATTAAGTTCATAGGTTGGAATATATTATTTTCTTTTTTTTTTTTAAAGAGAATGCATGAATATTCAAAGAAATTAAATGAAGATAAAAAAAAGTTATAAGTAAATTGTAAAAATCTTCAACTTTCAAATCTTAAGAATGTGGTAAAATTTTATTATTTTATAAATAAATATGAATTACATTTTAATATTTTTATTTATCTCAGTTTGATCCCAATCCAACGTTAGTTTAACCCTCTTAACTCTTGACCTTTTTTCATTCATACGTCAACCTTTTAGTTAGGGTCCAATGATATTGTTTTCTAGAACTCACTTTTCATCATTATGTTTTATTAATAATTTATTAATTGCAAATATTATTTCCCAAACTAATAATTTAGAAGTATGGATGTACTTTTTAAACTCACAGTAATTTAACTCTCCATAACTTATACATAATTTGCATGTGCTTCCTAAGTTGTCACCAAAGTCAGAAAACCTTCACTAAAAGAATTCTAAATAGTGACTATTTTACAGACTTTAAAGACAATTCGGTGGGTATATAAACATTTTTTAAGAGTTTTGATTAGGAGAGAGCATGCTTTATGTAGAAACCTAATTTTGATCCCCTTGTAGCTCTAATTTTTGTTTTTTAAAAGGGTCCTAATTCAAAAATAAAAAGATAATAATATAAAAATAAATAAATAATTGAAAATGATAAAAATACAAAAAAATGAAAAAAAGAGAAACTATAAAGATTTTTTAGCAAAATAGATTTTTTAGAAAGTAAAACGTTTTAAGATCAACGGATTTAATTTTAACTCGATTCAAATAGCTTTATTTTAGAAATTTACGTAGTTTAAGTATAATTTAATTGTATTAAATATTAAAGCACAGGTTAACAATTTAATAAATAAGTATTTGAGTATTGATATTGGATTAGCTTAAAGTTATGGGTTTGAATCTCATTAAGTACACATGTGTCTTTTTATTTTTCTTCTTTTCATTTTTTGAAAATCAATTGAGTTACGAGATTTAATTCTAATCAAAATTTTTAAATCTAATCAAATTTTTTGAATCTAATGCAATATTTGAATGGATTCAAATTAAATTTGAATCGATTCAAATCTAATTTGAATTTTATCAAGTTGTATTTGAATTGATTCAAATCTATTTATTTTTTGAACTTTATGTATATGGTTCGCGCAGCATAGAAAAAAAAAAAAGGAATTACACATTCGAAAAAAACCAAAGTACTCTTTCTCCATCCTCACATGAACAGCAACCAAGCAACAAGACCAACAACCATGGCTTTCACATTCCATAGTATAGCAAGTTTCACCTTTAATCCAACAAACCAAGCTACAGTATCACGCTGCACTGACGTCACCACAACACATTAACACGACCAGAATTTTCACCCTTATACATGATCCGGTACACATGCATTACTCTACCTACGATCAACATTTACGCCAACTCACATAACTGAACATAAACACATACTACACACGTTGCACGATTGAGTCACAGTAGTGATATAACACTACCGATCACCCTATGAATCACCGAATATGCCAAGAGACATCCATGACCAGTTCTATATGCCCATGACTTAACACACGATAGCATAGGCCATCCACACCAACACAGTAACCTACAATCCATACCGTCACTCCACAAGCCACACAAATAGCAATTCCCAGTTAGGATCGCACGTCATGCCACTATCTTAACATCAACTCAAACTTCTACAATGTAGACCTTACACCTCCAATGACTATCTTCAAACTAACATCTCAACCTTGTTGCAACCTTCTTTTCTATTATTTAGTTCAACTAAGAGTGAGGAAGTGACCATTTTTGCTATCTCTTTTGAAGAGGTTGATATTTAGTCAAAGAGTTTTAATCGTCCCATAATGGGTTGTAATGTATGTTAGGCTATGTTCTAGGTTAGGTTTGGTTTAATTCAATTTTTAAGGGCAATTAACCAGTTCTAAACAATCCAACCAAAGCAATTCTTTACGAAGTAACACAATAAGGAGCTTAGCTTCCAAATCATTACTACAATGGTCAAAGACACATGCTACATGCATTTAATCATCTACTTACAAACACAAGTAAGTATATACTTAAGTTTCTAAGTACTTGGAAATAATAATCTAAAATACAGTAAAGTATTGATTTTAATTTACTTGGAATATTTATTACTTAGCTAGTTGTATGAGTTTATTACAATTAAAATCTTTAATTCTTTATCATTGTGTCAAAACAATAGTAATTTACTTATTTTCCTATAATTATGTTTGTTATCCTTAATTTAGGAAGCCTTTATACATAAATATTTAAGGTTTAGGGTCGTTTTAAGTTGACTCTCACTTAGTTTGTTATCCAATTCATCCTTTGTATCACCCTCTAAAACATTCTCTAAATTCGATTACCTTAAAGTTTTTAATACAATATTCTTTAAGTTACTCCTTAAGTTTATTTAGTTGTAATTCTCATACAAACATTCAGTGATTTAGTCTTTCATTAAGACTAAGGTTGAACCCTATAGTTCAACCCGGTTTGGTCCTGGTTCAATTTTGGTTCAACTTCCAATTAAACCTAGTTTTTTCCTTAGCTTTTGATCTCCTTACTTGTCCAAGTCAATCACTCGATTCGGATTTGACAATATTAATTAAGACCTAATATGACATTTCACTCAATATATCCTTCTTCTAAATTCACTTCAACACTTCATATTTTATTAGATTTCCACATCCTTATCGTACTTCCTATTAAAATTAGCAACTAAACACACATTCCATCACTTATCTATCCAACCCTTTGTGGAAGTCTCATTTAATCCTCCATTTAGATAAAATAACAAAATTACATAATTGACCAATTTGCAATTTCAGTTTCAAAATGTATATATTTTCAAGATCATCTGCTTCCATAAATAAAATTCATTTTAACATCACTATTTTCTATTAAAATATATTTCATCGCAATTAAGATAAAAAACAAACTATTTCATTGAAAAATCAAATTATTTCCTTAAGTTCCAATACAACCTTCATTTATGAGTTAAAAAAGTAAAAAATTATGACAAATAAATTTTGTAGAACTTTTTTCATGGTATCAATCTAGATATCATAGCTAAATTACAAAAAAAATTTGAAGGTGAAATTATATCATTTAGGGTTTTGTAAATAGAATTGAAAATCACTTGATTTTGGTTATTTCTTAGAGACGATATATATAACAACATAATTTCAACAAACAAATTTTTTTTTCTATTAAACTACATGCCAAATAACTTAAGAGTACATTTTTTCACAATTTTCTAACATCATTTATTATTTTTAAAAATTAATTCAGAATTAGATCTAATTGGGGCACTTGTCAACATTACTCTCTCCAACTACTGTCATGGGTAGTGGTTGTGTTAGCTGACTGGGTGTTAGGTCTCCTATCTAGTGGTAGTGGTAGTTCACTTTTAGGCACTTTTTGGACATTCGAATCCCAAATTGCTCTAATTTCCACCAATTTTCTTGAAATTTCTTCTAAATTTCTTATTGATTTTTCTTATGTTTATCTAATTTTTCTAGACTTTTAGTTGACGAAAGTGTAAAACGGTGTTGATGAATTGCTTTTATGAAACCCCGGAATTCAGTGAACTTTTTGTTGCGCTTCCATGTGTCCATTATTTCACCTTTTGATATACATTGTATCCTTAATCTACTTTGTTGTCTCATACTTATTGCCATGACCATAGACCTATTATTTTTGCTGCCACACAATTTTGTATAATTTATTTACTATTTTCCTTAATTATTTATGTATATTAGGGTTTTATTGGTTTATGGGCATTTATTCCTACATATTAGTTATATCCAATTTACATACATATTTCTTTTATGATATTTTATATCATTTTATTAATTATAATACCTAAATAATTTATCTTTTAATAGCTTGTTAATTACTGGAACTTAAATCATGTGTTTTCTATAAATAATGAATAACCTACCTATAAATAGTTGCTTTTTAGTTATATTATTATTTTACTATTCCCTTTTTCCTAAATCTAACTTCTGGAGTCTTTTCTACTGATATTTTAAGCATCGTTGCAAATTTTAAGCTTAAAGGGACAACTTTTTATTAAACCAAAGATTTACTAATTGATTTTCATGAGAATAAAATAAAAAGTGAATAATTAAACTAATTATTATTTGTTTATCTTGAGTTAATTGAATAAGATCAATTAATTTTCTCAATGATTAAATACATCAATTAACTTAACAAGATATTTAGTTTTTTGAATGATGATTAAATGATCTTGAAGTTAGATTGTAATATATAATTATTCTCTTTGTGCTAACTTGATTTTAGGAGGATTTTGGCTTACCGTCATGATGCTAAGAAGAAGGACCAGTATGATGGTGCAAAGCCTTGGAAAACGAAAAGGAAAGTGTTTTAACTCTAATGAGTCGGCATGAAGGTGGACTTATCGATGTTTATGCCAGTAGCACATTTGCTTACTGTCATGATGGTAATAATATGGTACCGTCATGTCGGTAAATTTGTTAAAAGCAGTCGATGGAGCATGTAATGCAAGATAATTGGAAGAATTAGAGTTGATAGAAATGCTCAGCAATCCAACTAAAGAGAAATAAGAACTGATATTCTATTACAATCAAAAGATATTCTTTTATATTCTTTGGCTTTATTACTTACTATTTGTCTCTTGTATTTCTTACTTGCTATCAAACAAAAGAGACTTAGTATGTAGTGCTTGTTTGTTCATATACTTGTAATCTCGAGAGAAAGAAAAGCACTACACTAGAGGGTGTTGTTAGCTTATTATTGTCTTGATCACCCTTGTTAACGCATTTCATTTTAAATATTGAAAAGAATTGCAATTTATTCTAAGAGCTCAATTCACCTTTCCTTTTTTGAGCTTAGCTTAGTGTTCTACACTTTCGCTTATGTCTTAAATTTAGGTGATAGAACCCTAATTGTCGAATTGTAGGACTTAGAAAGCAATTCGGTTTAAAATCCAAAATCATTAAAAGATATTCAATTTGTTAAGGATTTGAATTGGATCATTTCAAATGTGATTCAATTCAAACCTTAAATCGAATCGAACTGAATCGAACCATATCATAAACACTATAAGTATTATAGAGTAGATTTCATGGTACATATCGAAGATTTTAGAGTATGCATGCTTTTAAATTTTTAAAACTTACTCGGTACCTTATAAGTTCATGTTTTTAATTATAGAAACGTTGTCTACCTCATAAACTTTCAGAACCACATCATGAAATATATATCTTGAGAAATGCTTAACTAAAAAAGGTTTTCTAAGAAATCTTTACTATAGAAAGTACGAAATATAATATATATATATATATATATTAAATTTTTAGAATTGAAAACATGATAATATTGCACAGACTTTCACTTAAGGAGTAATTGTTGGTTATAGGCAAAATTAATAATCTTGAATGAGTTTCAGATTACCTAAAACAATTAAAGCTCTGATTTTATCAAATGCTGCCACTTTATTTAAGTGTGTTGGTATTTTTTTTTTTTTAATTTTTTCTTAACTTACAACTTGACAATTTCCTTCCTTGAATATTTATTATACTTATCATGTATATTTTAGTAGGGTAGATATAATGTATCATATATATAGAGCATAATTGTAGGTGGAATCAACTTCTGACGTGTAAGGTGCATCAGAGGTATATCCTGTAATTTTAGTTTTTATCTTGTGGGAGCAAATTTATAAAATCTAAAACTAAGACGTACTTTATGACATCTGACGGCAACTTAGACTCAAATCATGCAGGGCTCAATAAGCTCCAGGTTTTTACATATTTTGATAAAGGCAATTAAATTTGAACCATCTTTTTTTTTTTTTTCTTTTTTGTTTTGTTTTTGATATGAAAAAAATTTAGTAGCCTTAACCTTTTAAATAAAACCATAATATTTGCTTGAATCTGAGTCAAGAATGGGAGCAAGATAAAAACAAGAAGTCAAGTTTATTCTTGTCTTTCTAACACAATCTAGGTCTAATAAGATCAAATTTCAATGAAGATCTCTATACACAAACTATCTTCTTTATACTGGTTATGATATTAATAAATAATGTATCCTTACCCTTGTAAATAAAATCATAATAAATCAATTCAAGCTGAAGATACCTAAATAAACAAGGGTCTTAAATTAAATTTATCTTTACATGTTAAGTGGTGTTTAAGAGTTTTAAAATTTAATAAATTTATCAAGAGCTTTATAATTTAATAACACTAATATTACCCTTTTTATAAAAGGCTCAAAACTGAAACCTCCACTTTGTAAAAGTTAAGAAACAAAAAAATTGACGGATTTCAACAAATATCACTATCAAAATTTTTTCTTCTTTTCTTCTTCTTCTTTCTAAGTTTCTGCCTGTCTGTTTGTCTCTCTCTCTTTTTCCCCGCTTCTGATATAAAATGATGTGACAGCTTTACCCTCGTAAATATAACCATAGCATCTGTTTCAATCATTTTAATCCAATATACATGGGACAAAGTGGCATCAAACTTTATTACAACATTATGTGATAACATTATGAAGCTACCAAAGGTCAACTTAGTGCCTTTCGTGACCTCTCACGTTTTCTTTTTTAACAGAGTTGATATGCTACGCCACCTTCACTTCACTCAATTATTTTAGTGCTCTTCCTCCTCTTTCAGATGATCTATAGCAAAAGCAGTGCTAAATCACAAACAATTGAACCATGAATCGCATGAGCATCAAAACAACTCCTGCAACAAATGCTGCTTTGCCCACACATAAAGGTTAGCCATTTTACTTTTCTTTTCTTACATGAAGTATGTATTACTACTCGTCGTCGAATGTTAGAGGAGAGCGTTTACCCTAATCGGCAACCGGTTAAGTTAGCTCCCTTGGTGACCGAAAGGCCATGAGTACGTGGAAATAACCTCTTCGCAGCATACAAAGGTAAGTTCGTATACCCGATGCAATGTTTCTCTCCATTCTCCGCTAGGCTGGGGAACGCTTCAACAAAAGCCCTTTTAATCAATATGAAATATTACATGGTCCTAATTGATATCGTAACAATGTTTCTGAACTCCGATTATCTTTTTTTTTTTTCTTTTGTTTTTCATTTTTCTGATTTTGTATTTAACTTTGAAGTTTGTTTTCTTCTTTTTCTATGCAACAACTTTGCTACAGAGAAATTTTAATAAATATTATACAAATAACAATTATATTAAATTAGTTATAGAAATATCATGATAAAATCCCATTTTATTTTATATTAATGATGCAACATACATTAATTGTATATTAATATTATATGTAATAAATGTGACATAAATTTATACAAAACAAAGCATAACAATGCTTCTCTTTGGAATTAAACCTCAATTTGGCACACTATAATAAACATGGATTTGGCTCTCTTAATTTTTTTTCAATTTATAAATTAATAGTTGAGATTATTTGGATTTTAGAAATGTTTTACGATATTATCATGATATCATTACCTTTTTTTAATTTCAACTATTGATTATACATGACAATATTTTAAAAGGCTAAATTAAGGAAAATTGAAAAAACTAAAATGGAGAGGATCATTTTCAATAAACACCTTACCCACAACATCATTATGTTTTCTGTCATATATTCAAATAATAAATAAGGTATTAAAATTGCATTGATCAAATGTAATGTAGTAATGGTGCCGTGTTCATTAAATTGTTACTTGTAAATGTGATTTTTTTTTATATATTATAATATCGCATCTTCAAAATAAATGTGATTTAGTATTAGTAATTAATTTTATCTTATTTGTATTTGTGTAATTTTTTTTTTAAGGAAGAATGGTTGACATGTATTGAACTTGTAAATTTTACCTCTCTCATATATTTTCTATAATAAATGTACCCTTTAGACTAATTTTTTCTCTCTCTCGTTTTTTCTTTTTTCGGTGGAACGAATTTTTTCTCTTTGACATAGCTTTTATAATAATCCTTTCTATATCCAACTATTATAGCAAATCAAGACCATTGTTTAGCCAGTGGCAGTATCTCCAGGATTTTTCTTGGACAAAGATCTAGTTCAAGACGCCTAAATTGTTGCCAACATAAAGAGTTGTCTTGGGCCAAAAGAGATGGATATTGTGCAAGACTTGTTTGTGATAACTCAACATATATTAGAGGATGTTTTCTTAATGCCCATTCTCATGTTTTCTAATTTTCAATTATTTTTTCTCGAATTTTTGGTTAATGGGGATTTTTGATATCTTTTTTGTGCATTTTAGCTGCGGAGAGGAAAAGTAGATCATTAGAAATCAAAGCTTTTAGTGAACAGCAGGAATCTCTAGTGGTTAAATCATGGAATGTAATGAAAAAGAATGCTGGTGAAATTGGTCTCAAGTTCTTCCTTAGGTCTCTTTACAATTCAGAACATATTTTTTCTTGGAACAAACTCCACATTTTAGACAAGAAGGGGGATTGATCCTCTAGTGATCATGTAATAAGGGCGTACCTTAGCTACAAATGAAGAATGTTTAGAACTTACAAGTGCAGCAAATATATTTGTGTTTATGCCATAGAAATATCAATATTTTATTTGCCTTAGTATTGAGGTACAAATTGCTTTATTTCTAGGGTGTTTGAGATTGCGCCATTGGCCAAGAAATTATTCTCCTTCTTAAGAAATACACCCAATATTCCAACAAAGCGAAATCCAAAGCTGAAATCCCATGCCATGAATGTATTTGTCATGGTTAGCTCCGTTCTTCTTTTTTGTAAAGTTTGTTAATGTCAATTTAGAAATTCGGTATCTTTGTATGTAACTCTTGCTATTGAATATGCACTACGTGCTTCATTTTCCAATTGATGCACATTGAACATTTTCATTGCCATTGCCATTGCCATGTTTGTTAGTTCATGATTGATTAAGATATAAGTATTAAGGACTCATCAAGTGCACTAAATTGCAAATTTTTTGGATGATACGACCGTAATCTAACTAATTATGATTCACATAGACCTGTGAATCTGCAATTTACCTTCGAAAAGCTGGCAAACCTACTGCGAGGGAGTCCAATCTAAAAGGTTTAGGAGCCACTCACTTTAAATATAGTGTGGTAGATGAGCATTTTGAGGTAAGATGAAATATATTTAGTCATAGTGCAACCATTGCTCTGAATATTTTTGCATTAATTTTGAATTTTATTTTTATTTGTTTTATAAATATTGTGATTAGACCAATGATATTTAATTACATAAATATTTGTAGGAATTCATTATATTTCAAGAAAAGAAATTTGAAGTTGGGTCCTAGAGCTTAATTCAATTTGACCGCTCAGAGTTGAGATTGAATTCATTATATTTTGTGGTTGGCTTGTCTTAAATTTTTAAGGTTGTTAAATATGCATTATTGGAAACCATTAAAGAAGCAGTCCTAGAGATGTGGTCATTGGAGATGAAGAGTGCTTGGGGTAAAGCTTATCACTAGTTGGCGGCTGCTATCAAGATTGAAATGAAGCCTCCTAGCTAGTTTCATCTAAACTTCAATCTTATATTGTAAGCCATAGGAATTCCTAATAACATTAAAGTTACGTTTTCTACTCTAGCTCAATAAAAGAAGTGGTGTTAGATGTGAAATGTTTTATAGGTTCTCGTATTTTCTTCTTCCTAATAGGTAGTTTTTGAAATTTTAATAATTTATTGTCGTTGATCCTTCCTTAGTCCATTTTCAGTCCTTGCAGAAGTTGATATTTGCTTGTTAATGAGAAGAAAAAGGAAATGGAGGGAATTGCAAAAATGGTATTAACTACACCCCAAAACCGAAATGAGGACATGAGCATCCAAACGCCATCTTTAGAAGGGTAGTTTTGTGACCAAATGCCCTTCTTCAGTACATGATCTTTCTATTCATACTCTGAAACATGCAAATTGGCCCCAATTAACGTTAAGCTATTGTTACTTGTTGATTAAAGAGAAAACAATTTTTAATCTAGCTTCATATTAAACTCTCTCTAAATTAAGATTAATTGGGTTTGTTTCAAGGATATCGGGTTCATGATTCTTTTTTCTTTTTCATAGTCAAAGCTTAGGAATTGTCAAATATCAACATCCAGATAAGCTTATAATTATTGATAGCTTTAGCAGTAGTTTGATGGTTAGAAAAGATAGTACTCCACCGTGGGTAGTAGTTGACTATAGAAGCGTGCACATGAATTAAATGAGCTAATTGAGTTCAGTTTAGTTTGACTAACAGATTAAATTAGTTAAGCGCATTTGATTCGTTTTTTAAATGAGCAAAAAAACTTTGATTTAAATTTGTTTCAAAAAATAGTTTAAACAAGCCAATTCACTAGTAAAAAAATGTAAATATATTAAACGAGTTGGCTTAAATCGGCTTATTTTTAGCTCATGGGTTAAACAGAATGAGTTCATTAGACCAGTTTTTTAAATAAACTAAAAGGTCTTAATCCAAACTGGTTTAAAAAGTGAAAAACGTGTAACTCATTTTCCTTATTTTTCATTAACAATTTCTCTTCCTTTTTTTTTTTTTAATTACTGTTTTCCTTGTTGGTTGATTACTATTATCATGTATCGTTGAAATAAGAAACTATTGTAATATCTGCTGAATATAAAATTTTAATTAAAATATTTTTTAGGAATAAGTCCAAAATACCTTTTCTTTGGAGCAAATACATGCACTAAGTGGATGCTAACAATAAGACGGAGTTTCCACAAGGATAATAACACTTCGCATATCATGGATATGTACATAATGGGCATTAGCATATCATTGAGGTCAGTATTTAATTACTTACAACCAATTGGTTCCTCAGGCGAAGTTGATGCTGTCATCATAAACTACATTACAATGCCTGTCAATGCAAGCTCTAAATGGCCCAACAATTAGGTGTAGATGCTTGAAGATTCAATGGCGAAACATGGACACTCTCAAAGCTCATCACTCCTCCAAACCTATCCAAGTGATGATTTTTCCGGTTTCTATGAGATTGTTCTGGTTTTGTCTTTTCTGGATTTTTTTTCAATAATATAAGAGGCGGAGTCGGCTCATAGTTATTTAGTCCAAAATTTCGTTCTCCCCCTTAATTTTTAGTTTATACCAAAATCGATCTACTTAATACAAGCTGCTCATAAAAAATTCAGGAAAATATATTTTCTATAAATTTTTTTTAAAAATATCTTTAAATTCACTACCAATAAAAGTCAAAAAAAAAAAAAAAGAAAAGAAAAGGCTTAAGATCAAATGGCTAAACCAGCCTTAACCATAACATCAATCTTTTGAAAACAGGGAAGGTCGGAAGGGTATCAGGACATTGACGTATAAAACCATTACAAGTAGAGCTTTTATTAGATAAAGTGTTTAACAGAAACCCATAAATTTGACTAACTAAACGGTTATTTACCAAAAAATATTATTATTTATTTCTAAAGTAGATTTTTCAGATTGTTTTTCCTTTTTTTTTAAAATTTTTTAGGGCCACTCTATCCCTCTATACTCATTATTAGAATCAGATTGCATATGATATCGAATATTTTCGAGCTACCTAATTTATGGTTTTTGCTATAACATTCCTCGTTTTAGTTGAAGCTAATGAGACCACAAGAGTTAGATGAAGTAACTTTGTAGTGTTTGTTTTTTCAAAATAGATAGATATAAGCCAATGGTGTAATGCATTATTTATCATAAACTCCAAGTTAATAAAGCTTTATAGATAGAGTAATTGTTTTAGGAAACAGGTAATTATAAATAAAAGTATACTTTCAAAGTGTGATAATTTACAAAGTATAGATAGTAAACAATAAATATACACATATATCATCAAAATTTCTTGAAAATTGTTACATTGCATTCAAATTTAGTAGACTGACTAAATAAATCACTATATTTTGGCTTAGAAACCTTGGTGGCCATAGAGAATTAACTTTGAAGCATGAATCATCACCCTAAGGATTTATTGAAGGATACGTAACATATGTTAAATAACATTATATGGCATTAGGATAATGTTTGGCAAAACTCTATCATTATATGGAAATTTCTATCAACCTAGATCCCCAAACCTTTGTGGGAAACTAAAGAAACCCTAATCCCAGAATTTCATTAATTGGAAACTTAGAAACAAAATAAGAGCAATTCTAGTATGTATTACAAACTATAACAAAAATTCTAATTAAGCATTATTCATAAGGCTAGGTTGGAGTTATTATTAATGTCATGTTTAGTATGAATGAATGGTCCATCATGAAATGGATTGGAGTAGAATGTAATGGAATAAGGATCGGAATAAGAAATCCTTTCTTATGTTTGGAGATGGTTTTGAATAGAATGATATTAAGTGCTCAAATATAATTATTTATTGAGAATGACCTTAATTATTGCATGGTATTATTTCTTTTAAGGTTAAAAAAGTAATTTTAATTGATTATTATTAATGAAGTGGGAATGGAATTGCGATTCCATCTTTGAAGGTGGAATTGTGATTAGCCTTCTAGTCGAAATTGTTGATTTCATGGGATCTTGATTTCGACTTTAAAATGTACTTCCAAACGTGGAGAATAGAATGGAATCTGGAATGGCCATTCTATTTTGGTAATTCTTGCATACTAAATGCAAGCTCTGTAATTGAAATTTGGATTCAATATGTAGAATTTAGGACGATTAGGTAAAGTATCCGATTGAGCCTAAATTATATAACTAAGTTAGAAGTATTAATAAAAGCGACTCCACAAGTTTAAATTTAAGAAAGCAAGTAATAAAATAATCAAATATCATAATATTAAATAATAAGCATATTATTGGTTATTTATTGGAAATACGTAAAAATGAGTTCTGATAACTAATGAATTGCTAAAGATAAAGTATATTTACACTAAAAATCATAGAATAACATAAATAATATTTAGGAGTATTTGCTTGTACTCTATATAAATTTATGTGTAAGTAAAGATACGCGAAATTACTTTAAATGCTTGAAATATACTAAATTAATGCTGAATAATTAAGGAAAATTACAAAAAAAAAAAAACTAAGCAAAAATCAAGAAAAATACAAAAAAGTGTGGATTTGTCTAGAATCAAGTTGTGGCATTTTAGGCTACTTCCACCCAACCAATGGGTAAAATAAGAAATTGCCACTAAGATGTTAGAAAGAAAAAAATTAACTAATTAAAACAGGGCAAATAAAAAGTGAATTTGGAAGATGATAAGGCCAAATGTTAATAAAAAACTGAAAGAAAAAAAATCAAGATAGCTCTATAGACACCCCAATCCCATCTGAAACTCATTTTGATATGTTTGGAGTCTAAAAAAATTTGAGAGAACTTAGAAATGGAGGATTAGGGTTTTTTACAAAAATTAGAAAAAAAATCTATATAATTAGGGCTTGTAGAGTAAACCTACAACTTAGGGCCATTTGGAGACAAACTACCACCACCATCACACCCTACCACCATCGCCTAAGGCTGCAGACATCCATAGGGCCACCATTTGTGGTTGAAAGCTGATTAGATGGGTGAGTGAAATTTTAACCTGATTTTATTAAATTTTGTAAAAATATTAAATATATTTAGAAAATTATGAAACTTGGCATTCTAAGGTTTTTATATATGTAGATTTAGAAAAAAATTTTAATTTGATAAATTTATGCCTAGAAAAATATTGTACTTAAGAAATTCTATAAACTCGAGTTTTGTTCGATTTAGAAATAAATGATCTTGGGGGTATAGTTTTGAGTTTAAAATTTTTGTGTAGATTATTTAGAGAATGTAGAACAGTGTTATGAAGAGATTTTTTAGAATTTAATTTTTGAAATTTTTAGATGATTTTTAGGCTTTAAAATGATTTATAAAATAGGTAATTTTAGGCTAATTAAGTAATTAAATGGATAATTACTGATTTGGTGTATAATTAGGTGTTTAAAGATGTTAATATTTGGTGTAGTGTGATACTTGTGGCATTTAGGGTATTAGATGAAATTATTATATATATTATATAGTAAATATATATAAATTAATAATATGTAAAATTGGAAATATAATAAATAGAAAATATTAGGTTAAAATTTATAATATAATAATAATATTAATATATAATAAACCTGGTAGGAAATTTAAATTTAGGTAATTCTATAAAAAATGTAAAGTTTTCTTATATCGGGAGTAAATTTGGTACTTAAATGAGGACTAGGGTGTACTATACAAGTTAGAAAACTAGTTTTGGACTAAAAGTAATGTTTAGGATTCCCTAGCATAATGTGATTAATTTCACATTATGGTTCGAGACAAGATCTTAAGATTTATCAAAACCGAATTTGAAAACCAATTTTAAAACTAGCTTAGAATAGGATCAGTAATAAGTAATATATATTTGGAACATTGAATCAAATCATAATTTAAATATATATGTTATAAGGATATAAATATTAAAAGAGTATTTATATTATAAGACATACGGAGATAAGTGACCTATGACAAGTCGAGTGAGCTAACTGAGGACTTCAAGTAAGTTGGGTTCAATAGTTTATTATATTTTAGAGTACTATTTTAAAGTACTTAGAGGATTAGGATTGTATGTGCTTGTGCTTGTAGGTAGTTATATGTACATATGTTCGTGTGTATCTAACTTCGTGTTGAAAATCTATGTTGTGTTTTGGCAATTGTTGTAAATTGAATGGTGTGAGATTATTTGATCACCCTAAACCAAACTTAATTATAATTGACCTAAATACCTTAATTAGACACGCATTGCAACCTTTTAGGGAATTGTTAGGATTTTCTAGCCAAATACTAACACCTTCGAAAAAGATAGTGTTAGATAGTATAATGGTCTTCTTTTCATCCTTCGTCGAACTAAGTGATAAGAGAGGAGGTCGTAGTAAAGATGAGGGTAATAGTTTAAAGGATAGTTATAGGGGGAGTGGTGTCTCTATTGCACAAACTTAGGTTTGGTTGCGAGTTATTGCAAAAGCATGAAAACTCCTCAACTTGAGTTAGAGTAAGTGAAATTACTTTGATTTTACAATGAATTGGACCACGTTGTATGATGGTATTTACGTATTGTATTGCATATAATTACTCGTTTGAAAACCTTATTTGTGTTTGTTATACATTTCTTAAGTCTTCATCCTAACTTACTGAGCTATTGATTGCTCATACCTTTATAGATTTTTTTACAGGTACTGATTGATATGCCGTACCATAACTATCCTGAGGTCAGTATCTTTTTGAAATGCTTAGCTATGGGTAAGTGAGAATCAAGCAAGTTAATGTAATTGAGTCTTCTAGAGTTTTGTTATTAACTTTCAAGTTTTTAGACCAATTATGTAATATGTAATGTGCTACTTATTAGACTATCCTAACATGTAGAATTTCTTAGGAATGTCGGACAGTATAAGTATCTTAATGTAAATACTACTTAAAGTTTTTAATTATATATATATATTTTATCTTTAATTATGAATGATTGTTTACTTTAAAGTGAGGAGTTTTAGATGTCTTGTGTAAATTGTATCTATAATAGGAACTGCGAGGTTAGTTACTATCATAAGTTGGTTTACACAATGGGATTGTTATGATTTCGCCGCTTCGGGGCATAACACTAAACATGACATAAGGGTTTTTAGGGGTCCAAAGTCTATTAGAGGGATGGGTGTTATAGAATGGTAATGGAGCATGTGTAGGAAAAAAGATTGAAGTATTTCAACAATGTTTAGGAATCAGAAGGATGATGACACATTTAGAGAAAGGATTGCAGTATGTATTAGGATTGATTACTAAAAACGCATGTGAGGTTATGTAGGGATGGCTAGGCTACATTAGTAATTATGGGATGTTTGCTTATCATGTGAAGTGGAATCTATGGTTATTTTTTGTATAAAGTAAGGACTAACCTTGGTTATTTTGGTTACAATAGTTATAAAATGATGCAAAGAGGATGTAAATGTGGGAAGGATAGCCTAAAGACGAAATGAAACCTCCTTCTCCTCTTCATGTCCATTTGGAGTAGATGCTAACTATGATGTAGTCTTTTGCTAATGTTATGGTTCATGGATGTAGTGGAGATAAATTAGCTAGGGTGTAGCTAGCCAATTAATGGGACTATTTTAGATCCCACTAATGCTATCGATTGGATTATTCTATAAGGAAAGCTTTCTAAGAATACAATATACCAAATGATGATAGTAATTCTAAAGCATGACATTTTAGGTTATTAGAGTCGAATAAGATTAAATTTCGCTTAGGGTTTTTAAACAATTCACACCAATTTAATCATAACACAAAATCAATCATACCACAATTTCAGCACGAATTCAGATACATCAAACATAAGCGAAAACTACTTACAATCACAATCATATACAATCTTAAGTCTTCGAGTACCATAAAAATAGTACTCTATTACAATAACTAATAACCTAACTTACTTGGAATTTCTCAGTCACTCGATCACTTAATTACAAGCTGATTCGTCTCTGGATATCCTATAATACAAATAGGTCTTTTAGTACTTATACTTTAAGGATTCATATTCTAAGTTATAATTTAACTCATTTTTTTTCCATGTATACTTATTATGTACTAATGATTCTTTCTACCCTATTTCAGGGTTCGGATCCTAAATTAGATTTTAGTTTTGATTCCGAAGTCTTAAATATACTTGAATCCTAATGTGAAATTAATCACATTAAGCTCGAGCATTCTAATATCCTATTGGGTCTTAAGTTAGTATTATAAACTATTCAGTATACGTTAATCGTAATTGGAGTATTGGATTTATTCTTGATGTGAGAAAATCTTATATTTTTTATACAATTAAATTTTGTTTCAGATTTAGTATATTCTGATTTTTATTATAATATTATCTAAATAACCCTAATTTTTCAAACTTGTTAAATTTTCAATTCCTCATACTCCTAATTTTCTATAATTACTACTTAATCCCTAAATTAATTACATTTAATACTCCAAAGGCTAGGATTAGGTTTTCACATCAGAGATTAACATCCCTAAGCATCTAATTACTATCTAAATTAGTAATTAGTATCTTAATCACCTAATTAACCCAAAATTACCCAATTTTTCCATCATTTTAAGGCTAAAAATTAGCTTAAAAATTTTGAAAATTAATTTTTAAAAAATGGCTTCATAGCACTATTCTATATCACTTAAGCATTCTACCAAAAAAAAAATTGAGCTCCAAACTACACTCCTAAGCCTATTTATTTCTAGTTCTAATCATGCTTAGTTTTGCTTAATTTGTTAAGAACCCTATATTTTTAGATGTGATTAAACTAAATCACTATTTTTCCTTAAATCTACATACAATAAACCCTTAGAATAAAAAGTTTCATAATTTTCTGTGCAAAATAACTAATTTTAAGAAATTATACAAAATCGGAGCAGATAAGAGATTCACCTGGTTCGATGCCTTTTAGCCGTCCAACTTCGGTCTAAGTGTATCGATTGACCTAGACGGTAGGTCTGGAGTAGGGTGGTGGTGGTGGTGGCTCGGTCCCAGATGGTGGTGGTGTGTGGGTTTGACTCACTAGCCCTATCTGTACAGTTTCTTTTCTTTTTTTTTTTTCTTGTTTTTCTCTTGAATTTTTTAAGCTCTCTATTTTTCTCTGATTCCTAACTGTCTAAAGGAGTTTTGTGAATTTTTTCCCTATTTATAGAGCTTGGTGGTAATTAATATGCATTAAATTAGATAAGACATTGTCTAAATCCCTTAATTTTTCGCTTTTGTATTGCTTGATTCTAATTGGCTAATTTTTCTTCTTCAGATCCTAACTAGCCATAACCAGATTTTCATCATTCCCTATCCCTTTGATTTTTTTTTTATTTTTCCTCAATTAATTAATAATTTTCTTTAATTATTTACTAAGTTTTTGGCCAATTTAAGTAATTTCGTGTCTTTTTATCTATACATAAATTCATGTGGGGTACATGTGAACATTCCTAATTATTATTTAAGTCATTCTAAAATTTTTAGTATACATATTATCTATTTCTAGTGATTTATTAGTTATTAGATTACACTTTTCGCCTTTTCGGTAATTAACAATTATTATACTTAAAATTTGAAAATTTTATAGTCTCCTATTTTATTACTTATTTTCTTAAATTCAAGTTTACGGGATTGTTTTTACTAATTTTTTCTATCAATGGTTTATAATTTGGGTTTGATCGGATCCTTTAACCGATTGTCCTAAACTTTGTGTTCTAAGTTCAATCCTACAGTCACTTGAGTTAATTTTAGGGCTTACAGGTAGTTAATAGAGAAGCTAATGCATGGGAAGATTTTAAGGAGATATTAATGGATCAATGTTTTCCAACCTGTGTTAAGATCAAGATAGGGGAAAATTTTTATCGGTTAAAGCAAAAGCGGAAAAGTATTCAAAAGTATGGGCAACAATGTTTTAAATTACTTAAGTTTGCCCTTCTATCTTGTCAAAATGATGAGGTGATTAAAGTTGAGAAATTCAAAATGGGACTAGATGTTTATTTCTAGTTCGAGTTAAAGATAAGAAATCTATGAGATATGCAGATGAGGTGAATAAGACTTAAGTATTCAAACAAATGAGAGAATCAAAAGACAAAGGGTTGGTAGGTGGTGGTAGAATCTTTACGAAGGAAAAAATTCCAGTAGGCACTTAGAAGGATCAAAATGCGGTTTGATGTGCCTAGTACGTGGGAACATAGTAATTACTAGGACTTACCGTAGAAAGTGGTAACTAAATGGGTCTTTTGAGATATTGAAGAAAACTAAAATGGAGGGGATGACAGACAGTAGCTTCCATAAAATTGCTTAGAGGATGTGGAACATCAACGAACATAACACTACTCAACATTTCGCTTAATATGACATACAAACTAATGTTAAGGTCTACCCACCACTAATCTCGAGCTACTCAGCAAGATTAGATAAGAGTATAAGGAGATTGCACTTGGAGAGGAATATCTCATAAGAATAAGTATATTCAATATCTGAAAGGGATGTAAGATATTTTGGCTACAATGAAAAAGGACTATTTATAGTAAGTCCTTAGGGCAACATTACAGTTGAGGAAAATTACATAAAAAATAAAGAAAAAAAAGATTCCTAGTATGTATGAAAAGGGTAAATATGACAAAGGTAAATAATACAATGTTAGAAAAGTAATGGATAGGTGGTAGCTTGTCAATGGTTTGTATAGAGAATCTGAGCTGGGTTAGAATTATGGCTGCTACAGGCGGATGGTAGTTGGAATTGCTGAGACGAATGATGAATGCAGCTAATTCGTATGCCGAAAGAGAAATACATGGCGAGTGGAGTTCTCAGCCTTGGCACATTCAATTCCAGTAAGTTTGAGCAAGGTTGTATATACTAACCTTGGCTTCAGCACTTGTTTGGTTGGCCCCAGTACATGAGTGGTTGTTAACGGTATAAGGATCAAAATAGAGTGGAATACACCTGAGTTGGGTGTTTAAGGAGTTTGCTCACTATTCTCTTATATATTGTGTGATACGTCTCTAACATTGTACACATGGAGAAGTACCCCAACGAATGAACCAAGACGAAATAAAGAAAAAGCTAGCAAAGTCTGAGCAGTTACCGAATGAATGTGACGCACCACTCGATCCTATTCGGCTTACAATCCGCTAAATATGACATACCGGTTTGAATTGAAGGGTCACTTGCCATTACTTATTGTTAAAGGGAGTAGATAAGAGTTGAATAATGAGAACATTAAGGTTGCTTAAATGATTAATTTCTGTATTCAAAGATGATTGTGTGTATACAAGAAAAGTAGGGGTTTATATACTTGCCCACTAGGGTTATTTTACATGTATGAAAAGACAAAAGAGTATTTTACAATTACGTTACATGAATCATATTAAAACAGAGTAAAAAGGACAAAGAATATATTTAGTACGGAAAGGAAAGAATCATTCTGGAATGGTGTGTCAAAAGATACATGTCACTTGATGGCTATAAATTAGGAGTATGATATAACATAAGCAGAAACAGGAAGTATTGGTAGTCAGGGGTCGACCTGATTTGAATCAGGTTGAAAGTCAATCAACTTGGCAAAAAGGTAAGCTGTCTTGAAGTCAGACGTTAGTGCATCAGGTTGGTAGCTCGACTTGGCTAGTTCAGAGTTGTCTTTTGGATTAGGACTTTGTTATTAGGCATGAGCATGTTGGATACACGTAAGGACATGAGAAATAGATTAGCAGGAAGTCGGATCAGGATAGGAGTCCTCGTCTTGGCTATAGCTTAGAGCTAGTATTTTCCATGTGAGACCTTAAAGTCCTCTAGCTCAGCTTCTTGTGATCGGTTTAGGGGGTTGATTCTTATCATTTACTTGGGGGTCAAAGAGATTTGTCCTCAAATCTAAAGCGGTTTCTGCTCATTCTTCTAAGGCGCTCATAGGGTCTTTTGCTGGTCGATGGGGAATCAGATTAGATACACTAAAAGTAAAGGAAACACCATAGTTATCAAGCAACTCGATCTGGTAGGCATTACGGTTGATCTTCTTCAGGACCTTGAATGGGCTGTCAACTCAAGGAGATAGTTTGTTTTGTCTTAAGTGCAAAAATTGCTCTTGATTGAGGTAAATCCATACTAAGTCTCCTGACTAGAAGGAAATAGTTTAGTAGCCTCGGCTACTAATCTCTTGTTGTCTTTGATTGAACTTAGCTATCTTCTTCATAACAGACTGGTGTAGCTTACAATTCTTAAGCTCGGTCTACTCTGGATTTACTTTGTTCAGTAGCTGCTAGGGTGCTGATCATGTCCAAGGGAATGGTAGGGTTAAGGCCATAGATGACCTCGAATGGGGTCTTCTCAATAGTGCTATGAACAGTTTGGTTGTATGTGAACTCCATAACAGGTAAGCATAGATCTCAATCCTATATGTTCTTTCCTATGACAGCTTCAAGTAGATTACCTAATGTCCTGTTTACCACTTCAGTTTGGTCGTCAGTCTGAAGGTAGTTATTGGAGCTAAATATGAGTTTAGTCCCAAGTCTTCTCTAAAGAGTTTTCCAAAAATAGCTCAAGAATTTTGTGTCCCGATCTAAGACAATCATCTTCGGTACTTTATGTAGTCAGACAATCTCTTGCAAAAACAAATCGATAATATATAGAGCATCGTTAGTCCGATGGCACAAAATGAAGTGTACCATCTTGCCGAAGTAGTCTACTACAACAAAGATAGAGTCCTTTCCTCTGGGTGTTCAGGGTAACCTTATGACAAAGTCTATGTTGAGGTCGGCCTATGGTAAGGTAGGTATAGGTATGTACTCTCCATGGGGTTCTCTCTTTCCCTTAGCATGCTTATACACTTCACAACTACTAACTATCTTATAGATATCCTTAGCTAAACTTGGCCAATAGAAGTTCTCCTTTAATAGATTGGCGGTCTTAACCTGCCTAAAGTAGCCTGAAAGTCCAATGCTGTGAGCTTCCTAGATCAATAGTTCTCATATGGAGCAATTTGGAATACATAACTGGTGGTCCTTGAACAGATAGCCGATCTTTGAACAAATAGCTATCCTTGAGATAATATCCTCCAACAACTACCCCCACTCAACACTATTCAATAATGGGACCAAAGTGAAGGTCAATAGCATACTGCTCCGTGATGAGTGAGAATCCCAATAATTTTATCTGCAAAGTGGTCAGCAAAGTTTATTGTTGTGATAGAGTGTTAGCGACTACATTTGCACTCCCCTTCTTGTACTGAATGATATACGAGAACCTTTCCATGAATTCTAATCATTTGGTTTGCCTTTTTGAAAGCTTATTCTAACTCCCTAGATGCTTCAATGATTTGTGGTCAATGTAAATAACAAACTCTTATGGCAGTAAGTAGCATTGCTAAACAATGAGGGCTCGAAAAAAGGGAGTACAACTCCTTCTCATATACAAAATAGTTCGGGGCTATGCCACTCAATTTCTCATTGTAGTAAGTGACTGGCCGTCATTTTTGCATCAGGACAGCATCAATTCCAGCTTCCAATGCGTCGCACTCCAGTTTAAAAGGCTTGTCAAAATTTGGTAGTGATAGGACAAGGGTCGAGGTGAGCTTCTCCTTGATCTCTTGAAGCTTCGCTCAACTCGATCATTCCACTTGAACCCTTCATTTTTCTTTGTCAGCTCGGTCAATGGGGGTGACTATGGTGTTGGAGTCCTTAATAAATTGCCTATAGAAAGAAGCTAGGCTATGGAAACTTCGGACTTTAGTGACATTTTTCGGCTTCGGCATTGGCTATTTCAGAATAGCTCAGATCTTCTCCTCATCTGCTTGGATTCCTTCCCCTAACACTACAAACCCTAGGAAAACCACCTTATTTTAGCAGAATGTACACCTTTTCACATTCCTAAACAATTTCTCAACTCATAAAATATCAAATATGTCATGGAGGTGTTGAACATGGCTATTCAGGTTGGCACTATATACTAGTATGTCGTCAAGATACACAATTACACATCTTCCAAGAAGAGGGTGCAATACATGGTTCATTAACCTCATGAATGTGCTCGATGTGTTAGTAAGTTTGAATGGCATAACCAACCATTCGTAGGGTCCGTGCCTAGTCTTAAAGGTAGTCTTCCACTCATCCCCTAGTCTCATACAAATTTGATGGTAGCTACTTCGTAGATCAATCTTTAAAAATATCTTTGCACCATAAAACTCATCTAACATGTCATCGAGCTATGATATCAGGTATTTGTACTTCACAGTAATTTTATTGATTGCCCGACTATCGATGCACATGCACTATAATCCATCTTTCTTCGGGATGAGCAAAGCTGGTATAACACAAGGGATCATGCTCTCCTTCACATATCCTTACTCAATGAGTTCATCTACTTGTCTTTTCAGCTTAATAGCTTGCTCAGGGTTCATCCTGTATGCAGGTTGGTTCGGTAGGGCGACACTTGGTTGCAGATCGATACAGTGCTCAATGCCTTAAATTGGTGGTAGTCCTTTAGGTAGTTCTTTTGAAAACAAGTCGGAAAACTCATTTAGCAAGCTTTGGATCTCTTTTGGAACATTTTGTAACTCCTTCACCTCCATGAGTCTCCTAATCAGTAGGAACATCGGTTCATCAGCCTTCTCAGTAGATCGGAGCTCTTTTTAGCTTATCACCAAAGCTTTCTTCTTACTAGCTCGAGTGAGTTGGTTATGAGCCTCATTCACTTATGATAGGGTTAGGGGTTACAACACAATCTTCCTTCTATCCTTGACAAAGGCATAGGTGTTCTTATATTTATCGTGAGTGACACGTTGGTAAAACAACCAAGGTCATCTAAGTAGTAGATGTGAAGCTCCTATAGGGATGACATCACACACTACTTCATCCTTATATATGTTCTTAACACTGAATGGTACGGTTACCTATTCAGTTACATGCAAAGCACCCTTATCATGAAGCCAATGTAGCTTGAAGGGTCAATGATACTTTGAGGTCAGCAAACCCAACCTTTACACAAAGGAATATGCAACGACATTAGTATAATTTCCTCTATCCATGATGATTGTGCATAGTTGACCTCTGATGGTACACTTGGTATGGAATAGGTAGAGAACTCAAGACTCGCCTCAGAATTAGGGTGATTACTTCTCCTTGGTCAGTATAGATACAGGTTTCCTCTTCTTCTTCCACCTTAGGTTCTCCAACATTCGCTTCTTCTTCAGGTTCGCTCTTATCGGTATTATCCACCATGTCTCCTCAGAGTACCATGACATGTCGGTTCGAGCATTTAGTGGCCATGTGTCCAAAGCTTGAGCATTTAAAACACTTCACCTCATTGGTCTTTAGTCTAAATGGTTAGCCTTTCTCATAGGTTCTCGGGGTTGGCCTAGCCTTAGGTTAGCTCGACTTTGGGTCAGCTCAACTATCTTATTCAACCCTATTAGTATGCACGGCTTTTCTTAAGTTAATCATTCTTTTCCTCAACTCGGTTTGGCCTCCTCAAGTTGGCTTAAACAGGTCGATACGATACGGGAGCTCGGGAAAATGTTTGCCCAAATTAGCTCAAAACATTTCTCCTTTGTTTTTCAACCCTTTGCGCTATCTTAATGGCCTCGTCTAAGGTATAAAATCTCTATACTTCCATAATATTACAAATTTTAGATTTGAGCCTAGAAATAAACCTCTATACGATGCGTGCTTCTAGCTCTTTCACGTTGGCTTGGATCATAAGCATTTGGAATTCCCTAATATAGTCATCAATAGATTGCCTCCCTTGGTGAAGCTCTTGCAATTTGACAAACTTATTTTGTAGGTACGTTTAGGGCACAAATCTACCTCTCAACAACCTTTTTACCTAGTCCCAAGTTCTGACACCTCGTCTCCTATCTTTAGTCCTGGCAACATCAAATTCTTCCACCACATAGTAGCATATCTAGTAAACTCTAAAGCAGCAAGTTGGACTTTGACTATATCCTCATACTTGTAACATTCAAACACCCCTCAACTTTCTCTTCCCACTTCAAGTATTCATCTACATCTCCACCTCCATCGAAGGGCGGGATTCATACCTTAACATTGTCTAGCCCTTAAGGAACTCAACGTGCTCGTCCCTGTGTTTGATAATAATCAACTTCTTCTTCACTAAACTCTTCAACATCCATCTCCTCGTTATGTTGCAAACCGCGACCAAGAATAGATAAGGCCAATTGTTGATGGATCCGAGCTTATAGAAAGCTCGAAAAAGATCAATGGGGAAAGTGCGAAAAGAGTGGCAATGATGGATGAAACAGTAAGTAAAAACCTACGAACAGCTCTAGAGGATATGACTCACCAATGGAACATTTGAGGACTCACAGCACAATTCGATATGACACACAAATTGATCTAATGAGGTTACTCGCTACCTAATCTTGCTTAAGGGAAAGGATAAGAGTAATGCTAAGAGTAAACAGCAGTGTTTACACTAGGAAGAAAGTACTCAAAAGTGTATTGAAGATAAATTTGATGTTTATAGCTATAAGTACAAGGGTATTTATACTCGTAAGTTAGAACAACTTACCTAAAAGGGAAAAGACAATAAGGACATTTACTAAAGAAGCAATGTATACGAGATAAGAGGGTAAAAATGAATATACAAGGAAAATAATAATTGGTGTTACAGATTCTACATATGATATTGTATATGTAGCGATGCTGCATTGGCGAAGTTGTTAGGAGATGCAAACAAAAAGTACGGACAGATGGGCTTATCTGAGTAGGGGTGGCATAATCAGTTCAGATTTTCTCTCTTAGCTTCTCGGCAAGGATGATGCCGAATGATTAGACGGTTCGACACTAGAGAGAACTCATCAACTTAGCATACTATAGAATAATGGGTGGTCATATGGTACGGCATTCAAGGTGATTCGACAAGGAAGTACTCGGCCTCGATAAGGAAGTACTCGGCCTCGACAAGGGTTGGTTGGAACATAAGGATTCGACGTGTTAACCCCTTTAGTCCTCGGGCTCGACTGTGAGCCAGGGGCCCCGTAGCTTAATTCCCATCATTCCTTCTGGGTTGTTTTAGATTTGGGATTAAATCCGAATGGTGTTCGCTCAATTCTCCGTTAGGGTGATATGGACTGAGGTCGGTAATGTTGAAAGCATCAAAAACCCCATAGCCCTCAGGTAATTCCAACTTGTAGGTGTTGTCACTGATTTTCTCAAGGATTCTGAAAGGTCCTTCCGCTCTTGTAGATAAACTTATTCTTCCTCTTGTTCGAGAACCGTTTCTTGTTGAGGTGTAGCCATACTAAGTCTCTCGGCTGAAATTGTTTAGCTGACCTACCCTTGGTCTTTTCTCGCATTCTTCTGGCCGCTTGGTTAATGTACCGAGTAACCTTATTATAGATGTGTTGAAGAGATTATGCTTTGGTTAAAGTGTTAAGGTCCTCTTATGCAGGTGTCGATATAAGGGCATAGTCAAAGGGTAACTCGGGATTGAATCCATAGACCACCTTGAAGAGAGTTTGCTTAGTGGTGTCATGTATGATTCGGTTATGGGCAAACTCGACTATTAGCAAGCTGATGTCCCAATCAGCTAAGTTCTTACCTACTATAACTCGAAGCAGTGACTCCAAAGTACAATTAACTACCTTTGTTTGGCTATCTGTTTGAGGGTGGCATGACGTATTGAAGAGTAACTTGGTTCCCAACCGACGCCACAGGGTTCTCTAGAAATGGTTCAAGAACTTTGAGTCTCTCTTGAAGACTATACTTTTTGGCATACTGTGTATCCGCACAACCTCCTGTAAGAAAAGAGAAGCAATGGCCAAAGTGTCATTAGTTTTGGTGTAGGGTACGAAGTGTGCCATCTTATTGAACTGATCTACAACGACCATTATAAGATCTTTTCCCTGGGCAGTTCTCGGTAGTTCGAGAACAAAGTTCTTGCTTAGTTTAGTCCACAGCCTCCTTGGAACAAGGAGGGGTATTGCTTTCCCTTGTTTGGTTCGGTACTTGGCCTTTTTGCACACAATACAGCTTTTGACCATTCGGTGAACATCTTTTCACATCTTCGGCCAAAACAATCAACTATTCAATAATTCACAGGTCCTTTTCTCCCCAAAGTGTTCGGAGAGTCCTCTATTGTGGGTTTCCCTGATTAATAATTCCTGTAAGGAATAAGTCGGCATATACAGTTCCCCCCTTCGGAACAGATAGCCATCCTCTACATAATACTCGTCCATTGTATTACCACCCATGCATCGCAAAATTATTGGTCCAAAGTGTAGATTCTCAGAGTATTGTTTTTTGATACTTGCAAAACTAAACAGCTTAGTCTGCAGTTCTAATAAGAGTGCACGCCTCTTCGAAAGAGCATTTACAATTACATTGCTCTTTCCTTATTTGTACTTAATCATAAAATTGAATTTCTCAAGGAATTCAACTTATCTTACCTGCCACTTGGATAGTTTGGTCTGACTTTGGAGGTATCGTAATGACTCATGGTCAGTATATATGGCAAATTCTCTTGGTAGTAGATAGTGCTGCTACATTTGTAGTACTCGAATTAATGCCAAGAGCTCTTTGTCATATACGGAGTAATTTAACTAGGGTCCTCAAAGATTCTCACTATGGAAGGCAATTGGTTAGCCTTCTTGCACCAGGACAATGCCTATTCCAATGCCACCCTCACATTCTAGCTCAAAAATTTTGTTAAAGTCAAGTAGCATTAATACTGGGGTGGAGGTCAACTTCTTCTTTATCTCGGCGAAACTCCTCTCCTCTCTTTCTCCTAATCGGAAGTTGGTGTTTTTCTTTGTTAATTCAGTAAGTGGTGCAGTGAGGGTATTGAAGTTTGTGATGAACCTTTGGTAAAATGAAGCTAGTCTATGGATACTTCCTACTTCGGTACAAGTAGTAGGGGTTGGCCATTCAACAATTGCTTGGATTTTCTCATCATTGACTCGCAAGCCTCCTCTATTGACTATATAGCCTAAGAATACCACTTCCTCCTGGAAAAAGCAACATTTCTTTAGGTTACCAAATAATCTCTCGATACGGAGAATATCTAGGACTGCTCTGATGTATTCACAGTGACTCGTCATGTTGTCAAAGTACACCACGACACACTTCCTGATGAGATGTCTTAACACATGGTTCATAAGTCTCATGAAAGTACTTAGGGCATTCGATAAGCTGAAGGGCATGACCATCTATTTGTAAAGTCCATGTCGAGTCTTAAACGCAGTCTTCTACTTGTCTCCTAACCTCACGCGAATTTGATTATAGCTAGACTTGAGATCAATTTTGCTGAAAATTTTGGCTCCACTCTGTTCATCCAGCATGTCTTCTAACTTCGAGATCAAATACTTGTATTTGATAGTGATTTTGTTTATGGCTTGGCTGTCAACACACATCTGCAAGGTTCTATCCTTCTTTAGCACTAGAAGTGTAGGTAAGCAATGGCATAGTAAGCAAAAACCTACTAATAGCTCTAAAGGATATGAGACACCAATGGAACTTTCGATAACTCATGGTATAATTTGATATGACGCACAAATTGGTTCAATGAGGTTGCTCGTTACCTAACCTTACTTAAGAGAAAGGATAAGAGTGATGTTGAGAGTAAACAACAGTGTTTACGTAAGAAAGAATATACTCAAAAGTGTCTTGAAGATAAATCTGATGTTTACAGTTATAAGTACAAGGGTATTTATACTCATAAGTTAGGGCAACTTGCTTAAAAGGGAAAAACAATAAGGACATTTCTTAAAGAATCAATGTACATGAAACAAAAGGGTAAAAATAAATATACAAGAAAAATAATCATTGGTACTATAGATTCTACATATGATACTGTACACATAGCGGTGCTACATTGGTAAGGTTGTTAGGAGATGTAGACAAAAAGTACGGACGGATGGGCTTGTCTGAGTAGAGATGGCATAATCAGTCTAGATTCTCTCTCTTAGCTTTTCGACAAGGATGACGCCAAATGATTGGACGGCTCAGTACTAGAGAATACTCATCAATTCGGCATACCATAAAATAATGGGCAGTCATACGATACATCATTAAAGGTAATTCAGTAAGGAAGTACTTGACCTTAGTAAGGGTTAGTTGGAACATAAGGATTTGATGTACCAGCCCTTCTAATCCTCAGGCTCGGCTACGAGTCAGGAGTCCCATAGCTTGATTCCCATCACGTTATCCTTCTTAATCTCCTCCAACTCCAATCTTCATCTAACAGCTCCTCTAGCTCAAGGAGGTCTAACTAGGTGATTGGTTCGATTAACTTAGCTATACTGTCTCTCAAGGGGGCCATCTTATGGGTTTTGTTGCTAAGCCCTTCAATGTTGTTGCCTATTAACTTGCATTGCGGTGACTAAACTCTCAACAAGGTTTATGAGTCTGTTAAGTTTATCATCAACAGACCCTAGGGTATTACTACTATTATGACCTCGACCAGGTTAAGCACTACTATCCTAGTCACCAATAACTCTTTGAACACTTGAATTTGACATAGCGTAATACCTCTTCGAACAGATTAAAAAACTACTGACAAACTTGCTCTGTTGTCATAATGGAAAATAGAGTATCAATGAAACTGCACTTACAAACACTCAAATGTACTGTAGTAGCTACAGAAGGAACACAATAGCCACCAATAGTAAGGTAAATCAAAACATTACTGTAACTTTACAAACTCCTTCACGGAACGGTGCTATGATATTAGCATAGCTGATGTGTCTTTGGGGTTATATACACGGAGAAGCATCACAATGAATGAACTAAGATGAAACAAAGAAAAAGTTAGCAAAGTCTGAGCAGCTACCGAATGAATGTAATGCACCACTCGATCCTATTCGGCTTACAATCCGTTAGATATGACACATTGGTTTGAATTGAAGGGTCACTTGCCATTACTCCCTCTACTCCTTGTTAAAGGGAGTAGATAAGAGTTGAATAATGAGAACATTAAGGTTGCTTAAATGATTAATTTCTGTATTCAAAGATGATTGTGTGTGTACAAGGAAAGTAGGGGTTTATATACTTGCCCACTAGGGTTATTTTACATGTATGAAAAGACAAAAGGGTATTTTACAGTTACGTTATATGAATTATACTAAAAAGGGATAAAAAGGACAAAGAATATTCAGTACAGAAATGAAAGAGTCATTTTGGAACATTGTGTCCAAAGGTACGTATCACTTGATGGCTGTAAGTTAAGAGTATGATACAACTTAGGTAGAAACAGGAAGTATTGGTAGTTAGCGGCCGACCTGATCTGGATTAGGTTGAGAGTCAATTAGCTTAGCAAAAAGGTAAGTTGTCTTGAAGTTAGATGCTAGTGGGTCAGGTCGGCAGCTCGACTTGGCTAGTTTGGGGTTATCTTTTGGATTAGGACTTCGCTGTTGGATAGGAGCATGTTGGGCATACGTGAGGATCTGAGAAACGGTAGGTAGGAGGTCAGATTAGGATAGGAGTCCCCATCTCGACTGTAGCTTAGAGCTAATATTTTTCATATAAGCCTTTAAAATCCCCTAGCTCGACTTCTTATGATCGGTCCAGGGGATTGATTCCTATCACTATGTCTCGTCCTTAGTAGGTTGATGAGAAAGAATTTTTCTAATAAAAGATTGAAGGCTTTGGAGGTGCGAGCGAGTAAGAGGGTTAGAGGTTGGCAATCCATCAATTCCTCAGGGTTGTTGAAGATTTGACCTCAAATCTTAGTGTTCTTCTTTGTTCGGTACATAAAGTGTCAGGTTGCCAAAATTGAAAGTTAGGATACCCTGTATCCCTCAAGTAGCTCAATTCATAGGTATTATCATTGATACGTCGAAGGATTTTAAAGGGTCCATCTGATCTTAGGGATAGCTTGTTTGACCTCTTCTTTGGAAAATGCTTCTTGTTGAGATGGATTTAGATAAGGTTTCCTAGGCTATAAATGACTCGCTTCCTTCATCGGCTCTCATATTCCTTCTATTAGGCCATAGTCTTGGCTAGTTACTCAGTAACCTTTTGATACAGTTTCTGGAACTCCTTGGCACATTACAAGCCGGATTGATTTAGTTTTGGGAATGTTGAGCTGGTAACCATATCCAAGGGTAAGATCGGGTTAAGTCCATCGATGATCTCAAATGGTTACCTTCTTATCAAACTATGAGTAGAGCTGTAGTAATTGAATTCAATGTTGGGCAGACATAGATCCCGATCATGTAAATTCTTCCTAATAGTAGCTCGAAGGAGGTTATTGACCATTCCATTTACAACTTCTATCTGGCTGTATGTCTGCGAATGGCAAGAAGTACTGAAAATGAGCTTAGTGTTGAGCTTCTTCCATAAGGTTCTCTAGAAGAAGCTCGTGAACTTTGAGTTACCATCAAACACAATATTCCTTAATACTCTATGTAGTCACACGATCTCCTACAAAAAGAGATTAGTAACAAATAAAACATCATTGGTTTGGCGGTAAGGAATGAAGTGGCTCATCTTGCTGAATCGATTAACTACCATGATAATAGAGTCATACCTTCTTAGAGTTCGGGGCAGGTTGAGCATGAAATCTATGCTTAGATCGATTCATGGTTACTCGAGTATGAGTAGGGGTGTATACTCTTCATATGGCTCCTTTCTCCCCTTGGTACGTTTACATACCTTATATCGCTTAAGAACTCGGTACACATTCTTCATTATCTTAGGCTAATAAAAATGTTCTTTCAATAACTAGGCTGTTCTCTTCTCACCAAAGGGGCCGGTTAAGCCTCTAGCATAAGTTTCTCGTACAAGCAACTCTCTAGTAGAACACTTGGCACACAAAGTTATTTACCCTTCATCAAAAACCCTTAGCTCAAATATAACCCATCCACTACTCCTCTTATATTACATTTGGCCACTAAGGGTCCAAAACATGGATCATGTTGATATTGATCAGGCGGGGTGCTAAATCTAAGTATTTTAGCTTGTAAAGTTGTGATAAGAACATGTCAATGAGAGAGTGCATCAGTCACAATATTAGTACTTCCCTTCTTATAATGGATGACATAGCAAAATTTTTTTAGGAATTTAACCCATTTGGCATGGCGCTAAGAAAGTTTTTGTTGCCCTTGGAGATGTTTGAGAGATTCATGGTTTGTGTAGATGATGAATTCTCTCGATAGTAAGTAGTGTTGCCAGTTTTGAAGTGCTCAGACAAGGGCATATAACTCTTTGTCATATGCAAAGATTAACCTGGACTTGATCTCATTAAAGCTTCTTTAGGCTTTCTCACACCATTTGAATTTAGAGTTTATCCTGGTCAACTTGGTTCGTAAAGTAGCTAGAGGACTAAATTTCTAAATGAATCTTAGATAAAATAAAGCTAGACCATGAAAACTCTTCACTTCGGCAGCGTTAGCTGGTATTTGGCCACTCGAGGATAGCTTTGACTCTCTCATCATCAACTATGATTCCTCCTTTAGAAACAACATATCTATGGAATATAACCTCGCTTTCGCATAACGTACATTTCTTTAAATTGCTGAATAATTTCTCAGCATGGAAGATATCAAACATGAATCTTAAGTGCTCAACATTAGAAATGAGGTTGACACTATAAACTAAAATATCATCAAAGTATACTACTACATATGTATTAATTAAGGACCTTAAAACATGGTTTATAAGTCGCATGAAGGTGCTTGGTGTGTTTGTTAGACCAAATGGCATCACTAGCCATTCGAACAGATTGTCCTTTGTCTTGAAGGCAGTTTTTCATTCATTTCTTGATCTCATTTGTATTTAGTGGTAGCCACTCTTCAGATCAATCTTCGAAAAGATGCGGGCACCATGTAATTAATCGAGCATATCATCCAATAGTGGGATTGGATATTGGTATTTAACAGTGATTTTGTTGATTTTTCAATATTAATGCACATTCTCCATGAGGCATCCTTCTTTTCTACTAGGATAGTTGGCACAACACAGGGGCTCATACTTTTTTGGACATATCTACGATCAATCAACTCGTCTACTTATTTCTTTAGCTCGGCTACTTACTTGAGGTTAGCCCTATAGATAGCTCGATTTAGAAGATTAGCTTCAGGCTGAAGATCAATGTAATACTCAATGCCTCTCATAGGTAGTAACCTTCTTAGCATCTCTGCATGAAAGCGGTTAGCATACTCGAATAATAATATCTATACCTTGGCAAGTAAGCCTTTTGCTTTTCTCAACTCTAAAAGTTTCCTTACTAATAGGAGCAAACCCTCTTCTGTCTTGACATCTCTAGAAAATTATGCTCAAGAAATCACTAGGGACTTCCACTGTAGTGATCGGGTAATCTTCTCTTGTGACTCCTATACTTCTTTAGGGCTCATTGGGGTCAGTATAACTTTCTTCCCATCCTTTTAGAACATATAGGTGTTTTTATACCTATTGTGCAACACTCTCAAATTAAATAGCCAGGGTTAGCTTAGTAATATGTATGAAGCGCACATAGGCAGGACATCGCATAATATCTCATCTTTGTATCTATCATCAACAATAGTGGGTACTTTAACTTGCTTGGCAATGGGTAGACCTCCTTTCTCATTTAGCCAATGAATCTTGTATGGCTTAGGGTATGGGTAGATCGAAAACTTTAGGGCCTTGATTACTACTTGCACTTTTACATTGGTACAACTTCCTCCATCAATGATTAATGTGTAGAGTTTAGCATTCACTTAGCAATTCGTATGAAAGAGGTTCTCCCTTTGCTCATCCTCTTTAGAAATAAAGGTATTGAGAAATCTTCAAATGAAGAAACAATACTTAGGCCTTAGTTCGGGTGGGGTCACAACATCGGAAACATCCAGAAATCCTTCTAGCACTTGATCGACTCCCTCTTCATCCTCTCCTTCACTAACATTCTTTACTTCGAACTAAGGTTTGCTTCCCTTGATGGTCATGACATGTTGGCTTAGGCATTGACTAGCCATGTCTCTATAACTAAGATGTTTGAAACATTTGATCTCTCGAGTCTTCTTCCCAGAGCTTAGACCTTAGTCCCTTAGGACCTCAAGCTCCTCGACCTTGCCCTTGCCTTGGCCATCATAAGGTCGGCTTAGCACTTGTCTTCGGCGTTTCACCTCGAAACCATTTTGAGCTCGATTGTTTTTAGCTCAGCGTAACATACCACTTTTGCTTGGCAAGCCTAGTCTATTGCTTAGCACTTAGCTAATCTAAATTCGCCATTACCTTGCGACCCTCTATGCTACTTGGATGACCTCATATAGAGTCCTAAGCCTCAATAACTCCACTATATTACCAACTTCTATTCTAAACCTAAAAATGAATCGTGCTATAGTTCAGGTCTTGGGTTCATCAATATCACATCGGATTATCAGTAATTACAATTCTTAAACGTACTTGTCTACTGATCTATTGCCTTGTTTTAAGTCTTGGAGTCATCGGAAAGTGTCTTGTTCATAGTATTCTAGAACCAATTTGCTCTTCAGAACTCTCTTCATCTCATTTTACGTTCGGATTTCACGTTGGGCTCTTTGGTGTACGTTTTGCAACTTTTCCCACTACATTATTGCATACCTAGAAAATTCCAATGTAGCCATTCGAATACGAATAGTATCTTCATAATCATAAAAGTCAAATATTTTCTTGATTTTCTCTTCCTAGTTCAGGTATTCATCAGTGCTACTAGATCCATTAAAGCTCGGAATCTTCACCTTAAGATGCTTGGCTCCTCTAAGAGCTCTAAGCTTATTCTCCTCAATTTCATCATACTGCTCCTCCCCATCATATTCCCTAACTTCATCTAACTCTATTCTCCTTTTAACAACTCTATTAGCATGTTGGGGTGGTGCTTAGCTCATATTAATTAGTTTTGGTGCTCGTTGCTAATCCATCTAACTTTTTGACCTTCTTCTCACTTCTCAGCCTTATTTGGCAACAACTCTTTCTTATGGCTTAGGCTCTATATCCATTTGTATGGAAACAGCCATATTGGCCAAGATAGTAACAAGGTCTTATATCTACTCATCAATAGTTCATAAGGTTTGTTAGGTAATATGAACACGACCATGAGCATTACTCTCAGCATCATTAATCTCTCCTTGAATATTAGGATTCAACATCCTTACTACAAAGCTTTAGTAAATACCTTACTCATACGAGAAACCTCCACAAGCTTAGGAAATATGACTCAAATAGCGAAATAAGTCTTGCTCTGTTTTGTAAGTGAAAAACAGAGTATAGTAAAACAAACACATTGGTGATAATTATCCTAACATAGCTTTCGGCTGTAACCTCAAGCTTTGATACTAAAATTATATTATGTGCCTAAGAGCTTAATGATCACTAGGACTTATTGTAGGGAATGGTAACCAAATGGGTGCTTCAAGATATTGAAGAAAACTATAATGGAGGGAACAATAGACAGTAGCTTCTGTGAAGCTTCTCGGAGGATGTGACATACCGATGAACATAACATGACTCAACACTTCGCTTGATATGATGTACAAGTTAATATTAAGGTCAACTCATCACTAATCTTGAGCTACTTAGCAAGATTAGATAAGAGTATAAGGAGATTATACTCAGAAAGGAATATCTTACAAGAACAATTATATTCAATAGCTGAAAGGGATGTAAGATATTTCGGCTATAGTAAAAAGGGACTATTTATAGTAAGTCCCTTAGATAACATTACAAATGAGGAAAATTATATAAAAAATAAAGAGGAAAGAGATTCTTAATATGTATGAAAAGGGTAAATAGGACAAATGACAAAAATGTAAATAGTATAATATCAAAAAGTAATGGACATGTGGTAGCCTATCAATGGTTCGTATAGAGAAGTTGAGCTGGGCTAAAATTGTAGCTACTATAGGTAGATGGTAGTTAGAATTGCTAAGATGAATGATGAATGTAATTCATTCGTATGTCAAAAGAGAAATACTCGATAAGTAGAGTTCTCGTCTTCGGTAGATCGGCTTCAGCTAATTCAATTCCAATAATTTAGGGTAGGGCTATGTTTGTTGAACTCGGCCTTAGCACTTGTCCGGTCAACTTCGATACATGAGTGGTCAGCAATGGTACAAGGACCAGAACAGAGTAGAGTGTGTTTAAGTTGGGTGCTCAAGGAGTTTGCCTACTGTTCTCCTGTATATTGTATCTCATCCTCGACAGGTTAATGAGAGAGAACTCTTTCTGTAAGAGACCGCAGGCCTTAGAGGCATGCACGAGTAAGAGGGTCAGAGGTTGGCAATCCATCATTATCACATGTTGGTGTGCCTATGAGCTAAATATCACTAGAGCTTACTACGACTTAGTAGATCCATCACGCTAATGAAGAAAACAAAATGGCAAGTGAAGATAATGGTAGCACTCTAAGCAATTTCTCGCGAATATGACTTACTAGAGAAATCTAACATAACTTAGCTCATAATCTAATATGACATACGGGTAATGAAACAAATTCCACTTGCTACTAGTTATAGCTACAATTTGGGCTAGATAAGAGTATAGAAGAGACTTGGAGCATACTCAAATAAGGGAAGACATTGAATATTCACTAAAGATGAGATATTTTGGCTAATAAGATAAGAGACTATTTATAGTAAGGCTCTTTAGGCAACAAATGAAAAGGGATATTACTAGAAGGGTAATTACAAATGTCACATCCTAAAACATACTTAAAAGGGTACAAAGGACAAATTTACATGATGAATAATGGTATATATGCTAGAAAAGTGAAACACATAGTAGGGAATTGTGGGTGTTGTGTTCTAGCATAGTATTTGTATAGATGGAGTTGAAGATCAAGCCTACCTAAGTTGAGGTATGTTCGGAGGTTGATGGATAGGTACTCCAAACTAGGGGTAGGCAGGAGCTAAGTTAGGGTTCGTTTCTAAAGTCAAGGTCAAACTTGGATGGGCTTCAAGGTAGGTCAATAGCTTTAATGTGCTATTTTAGGATCTAGGCTATTGGTTATGCTAGTCGAGTTGCTTCTAAAGTTGGATGGGTCTTCTTAGGGAAGCTCAAGAGAATGGATCAAGGGTGGAGACACAAACCTTGGTAACTCAGACTAGAATGTAGACCTTAAGTTATGAGGAAGGAATGTAGTAAGAGCCCGACCTAGTATTGAGACTCGTCTTTAGCTCTATGTAAGGATAGGATTCTTCTGGCTAGCCTATGGAGGCCTTAGGGTCCATCTTGAGTTAACGGTCCAAAGGTTGGCGCTTGAGTTTGGGAGGTTAGTGTTCCACCACATGTTGGAACAAGTTTCATGATTGTATATAATTATGGGGAAGATATTACCAATAGGGTGAACATGGGCATTAAGTAAAGTAGTACCAATACCTTAAAATGTATGATGTTATCTTTATAATCAATTAGGCAATGATGTGACAAATTGCAAAGCTAGGGTATAGGTAGATTGGGCTTTGGTTTAAAGGTGAGACAAGGCTAAGACAATAATAACAATGAGTCAATAACCCAAGGTATGAAGGACAAAGGCCTTAAGCACAAGTTAAGATTTATGCAATGCAATAGAATGAGGTCATTAATGATGAGACCACTTTTGTAGGTGAATTAAGTTAATAATAAGTAAATATTTGTTGTTGTGTTGTGATGAATTGGATATGTCAAAGAATAGTTGTTCCAAGAGTATGTTTAAATAAATGTAAGAGATGACATGGTAAGGTAGTGTGAATAAGCTTGATAGTATGATTATTTGTGTGAGAAAATGTCCTTATTAAGGTTTTGACTTTTTATGAAGTTGATGATTGTGATGTGATTTGAGGATTTGAGTAGTAAAGCAGGAACATAATGGTTTTCTAACTTGTAAGTCCTAGAGTGTGATAATTTTAAGGACAAAACTAATTAAGGGAAGGGTAGAGAGGGGTGCTTCATGTTGTTAAGCTATTGGATTTAAGGTTTTGGCTAGGAAGCTTTCTATTTTAATTCAAACTTTATGACTAAACCATATATTTGGGAGGATGACAATAATTTTCTTATTTCACATTGTTCCTTTCCTTTTCTTGTCTCTTATAATGTTGGTTACAACATTATACATAAAATGATGCAATAAAGTCTTCCCATAACTATTTGCTTATGGGCTGCATACTTGTGATATGGAACATAACCTTTAAACTATAATAATGTAATATTTTGTTTAGATGGATAGAAATCAAGAGAAAACTAAAGAAATAAGTGTAAATTAAAAAAACTTATGTGTTTGGTTAGAATGAAAATGAGATGAAATGCATGGAATTGGGTGGAATAGTTTCTTCCTTATAGCTGCTTTTCTTTCTTTCTAAATTTAGAAAGAAATAAAAGGAAATGGGTAGAAAGTTAAGAAAATTATAAAAATAAACTTATGATGAGAAAGAAATAAAAAAAAAAAATCAGGAGATTTATAGAAAGTAATTTAGTCCTATTATTTTGTTTCTCTTCATTTCATTTTCTTACACTAACCAAATCTGTGAAAAGAAAATGTTTCCACTAATTTCTTTCTATTTCTACTCTTTATATTCAAATGAGGATTCTTTCTATGGGCTTTCCTCCATTTCTACTTTCCTTAATAATTGCAAAACATTGTATAAATATATTAGTAGTATAGTTATCATGCATGTAATATTTCGCAGTTATTTTGCTCATATGGACTTTGCATAATTCTTCTAGCAGGACATTGTTGGCCCAACATGCTTGCCGCGCATTAGCTCACGTGCCTTGACATGTGCGAGTCCGACAAACCCACTTTATTCCGAGAGCCCATAGACAAAGGCTTAATGTGTGGATTATCGGAAAAATAATAAAGGCCTAATTTGTGCTTCGAAAAGTCTGACCTTGAATTTAATAATTACTGTAACATTATTATTCATACACTTTATATTTATTATGTCTAATGGAAATCCATAAAACCACTTTCATGATCTTCCAGCATTTTTCTTTCTCTTGGAGTATTATCTTCAATTCCTTATGTTGCATCTTGTTTTCTCTTTATTTTATACAATAAAACTTAGATTCTGATTTTTTCTTACTTCAATATCTTTTTTTGAGGATATTAACATTGTTAAGCCACAACTAACACTTTCTTTTTCGGTCTTATTTTTATAGTTGTCAACTTTTACTTATTTATCAAATTTACTTTCTCCATCATATCATCTAATGGTTCTCATCTATTTTATATTTATCTATAGATAAATATACCCTACTATCTTTGCATATAATATTTAGCAATGGTTAACTTATGTTATAAAATAGGACAAGCAAATCTTAGCTATCATTTATCAATTTTGAATTTTAAATTTCATATAAAAAAGAAGTCGTTTTGAAATGATTCACTTTATTTTCCGTTTATATTTAGTGAGAACATATTTAGTGAGAACAAATCAAATAAGCAGAAAAGCTACAAGTGAAGACACAAACATACAATAGTAAGTAAAAGAAGAAAGTAAGAAGGGTGGAAAGTTACAAGTGAAAACAATCAGCAGGAAAAAGAATCACCATCTGTCATCTACACGGCACCAGGGCCATCGATCTGCGTCCATGACTCCTCTATCCGGTTATCGCTTAGTGTCTGTGATTGTTTTATTGGATATTACAAAGAACGACTTTAAATTTCAAAGCTAAATTAGAAAAAGCACTAATTTTCCTTTTTTTTTTTCCTTTTCAGACGCCGTACACGGTAAACAAAAGAACGAACCAAATAGGCGCAAAGTGAAAATGCAAACAACCAAAGGGAAATCAAAGACGAGGGGAACATGTGAAAAGATGCAAGTAAAACAATCTTCAGGAAACAAAAACCTTCATTCCATCGGCCATCTACACGTTATCAAGCTGATTGTTCTCTGTTTGTGACTGCTCGTCTGTCCAGTGGGAAGCAAGATATGAACGCCACTCATCAATGAATGCCATTTTATCATCAGCGAGTTCTGGTATCTTTCTGCCTTCCTCTTCCAGGATTTCCATTATTCTTTTGGTTTCTCCAAAAATTTTGAGCATGCGGAATGTAGTTTCCCTCCTTTTCACTATGGTGATTCTCTTGCATTCCAAGAGAATACATTGACTTAAATTGGTAAAACAAGCTCCCATAATATCAGCAATGCTTTTGCTCAATTTCTTGAATATATAATCGCTTGATGGGTCGAGGTTGTTCTCATTCTGGCAGTCTTGCAAAATGGTCTGACATATTTTATACATGGAATGTGCAGCCACTGCCATACAAATTCTTAATCTTGTAGGCGGCGATGTCTTCCAACGATCGGATTTTACCAATTTACATATTGCCGCAATCAGTATGTTTGGGTATATGGTACTCGAAAACCTAGAAAAACACTTTTCCGCATATTCTGCAAGTTTCGAGAGGACTTCTTTTGGACTTTCACTACTTCGAGCAAGCTTATCAAAACGTTTACCGAACCAATGTCCACTATCAAGTCGAAACCACACAACATGTGCAGCAGCCCGGATATTAGCCAAATCATGTACGGCATTCAGATTGTCTTCTACGAGCTTGACATACACTAGGCCCTCAATTACACACTTCCTCAACCGCTCCTTAGAAGTTGAATCAACGTTAGCAAGAGCTGTGGCAATACAAGTCAATGTCAGGAGTGGAAGTGCCCAACAATTTGGGGGATGCCCGTCAGAGCTATTCAATGTATCAACTTGATCACTCTCAAAGCTTAAGACTCCTCCAAAATCATGGGAAAGATTCTTCTCTAAAAATTCTATGAGATGTTTCGGTCCCCTCTTTTCTGCATTAATACACTAATCGGTGACACTTGAGCAGGATTCCACCAAATTCATGATGACTAAGAATCGTTCCTCGTGCTGGCCATGCACAAAGTAACGTCTAAGGTCATTCAACTTTTGGTTGGAACTATTTGAACTGGTCCTTCCTTTCATCGCAATCCATGTGAATCTTGTAGTATGGAGTTGAAAAAAGTAAATTAACTGAGATAAAAAAGCTTTCATTCTATAAACAAGACGCGATTGTTGTCTATCCTCAATATGCAAAAAAACTGGGTCCTCTGCTGACATATTCATATGCTGCCTCCAAAACTTTTCCACTTGGAGTGATCCTTCATTCCTCAGTCTGCTGGTGGTACGACCCACTTTTCTAGCCTTCTTGTAATAAATCATTCTACTAAGTGGGTTGAACAAACCCATGACTACTGCAATAGCTTGAGAGACAAGAATCACTACAACTGACCACGCGTAATCAGACTCACCACTACATGTATTTAGACCAACCAGTTTGTCATCTACGTGAGTTATGGATGCTAACAGGACAAAAAGTAATGTTGATGCAGGCATTATACTATAGAAAGCAAAAATCAAGCTTAGTGATGGTGACCTACTCAACACAAACTGGGGGCAACTGGACTGAGCCAACATTGAAAGTTTGGTCAGATATTCTTCCATTTTCGTGCTCTTTTTCGTGTGTTCATTGTTGACACCGAATAATTCTTGCAGTGCTTGCTGGTGCAGTTTTTCATACCTAAGCAGTAAATAATTTTTTGTGATCGGAAGAGATGTTGCTACAGATAGGCAATGGCACAGAAGCAAAGACATCATAACTATCATGAAGATATGTGCATTTTTGAATGCGTGAATGACTCCTGTTTTAAGCTGAATGCACAGATTTACGATTGAAGTGATAGTAAGAATAGCAACAGCTATTGTGTTAGCTAGGAGCTCACCTTTCTCCAAGTTTCCTAGAGAAAGTATGATATTAGCGAGCGCAGTACACATAAATGCAGACGTAGCTAATTTAGCAAGCTGATCGATCTGTGAAGGCATTGGTGAATTTAGATCGACAGAGAGCTTAATCGCTATTCCGATGACAGTGAGCGATGCAGCATCAATAGTGAAGTAGCTGGATGGGATCCAGGACTGCTTTCTCCTCAAGCCCTTCACCAGATCTACGATCATTGCTATGATAGAAAGCCATGTTGCTCCAGCAATATAAAACCCGATTATTGGCATCGGCTTGCTGAAATTTGAGTCGTCGATAATTCCTTTTGTGCAGTTCATCATGATTGCTATCTGATTTCCGGCAACTCCGTCAACTTTTTATTTAGGATATATTTGTGGAGGTGTTAAATCTAGCAGGAATGCTAAACTTACTTGTAGTCAAACTTAGCTCTCTCGCCTTCTCACTTTTACATTGGTGACTTGATTGGCGAAGTTAACGCCCTATTTTCTTTCTTTCTTTTTTTTTTTGTTTTGTCCTTTTACCTTTAGAACGTGCTTTTCTTTAACTTATTTATTTATTTATTTTTGACCAACATGCTTTCCTTTAACTTTCCTAGTAAACGGTAGTCTAATAGTTTATATATTTATGATGTATTTATATGCTAATGTTGCTGTTGACTGCATGCTACCCTATACAGGGCGTATTTTATAATCCAACTCTTTACGATTTCCATGGGAGGATCACCACAGAGGAGATATTTGGGATAAATTTAAATAAAAAATTAATGTTTTAAAAAATTTTAATAAGATATTAATATTTTATAAAGTGATTTAAATAAATGATCAAATTTTCGAAAATTCAAATATGAGGTTCACGAGTACCCATTTGTTATGAACTCTTTGAATGATTAATTCCCATTTGAATTTATCTCTAAATGTTAATTACCTTTGTTATAATTCTCCCCAATTTCAATATATTATATGATAATTTTATAAGTTTAATACTTATTTTGACTCAAAAAGATTTTATCTAAGCTAGTTGTAGTACTTTTTATTTATTTATTTTTTTGTATATTTTATTATGCATCTTATAACATTATTTATTAAATTTAGAATAAAGAATATAATTTTGTTTGGATGGATAGATGCTAAAAGATGATAAATTGGTGCCAACACAAACCCGTAATCCCTACTAAGGGCGAGTGGGTAATCATATTATATAAAATATCCATCCGAACTTTACTTTACTCGATAAGTTCAGGGTAGATAATGAGAGTAATAGGGTAGGTTTTCGGTAATTGTTTCTCGGAATTTGTTCTCACAACGTAGAGTATGGATGTAAAGTCAGCATACTTTATCCTATTTTAGAATCTATACTCTAATATATATAGGATAGAGCTTTTATGGTATGTTAAACCTACTTTATCATAATAATTAAATAATATTAATAAATAAAAAATTAATACTATTACTTTTTTATTTTAGTTTGAAAGACAAAAAAAAAAAAAAAAAAACCAAACTCATAATAATACCATAAAACTTTACACAATTTATATTTACTATCTAGTCCATCTCTCTTCTTCTACTATCCTTTTTTTTTTTTTTACATCCCTATTCCTTTTTAACTAACGCCATTTATCGATGTATGGCCTTTCATCATTAGAAAGCTCTGGAATCTTTGTGTCTTCCTTTTCCAGGATTTCCATTATCTTTTCGGTTTCCCCGAAGACTTTCAGCATGCGAAACGCAGTTTCTCTCCTTTTCTCCATGGTACTTCTCCCGCACTCCAAAAGAATGCATTGTCTTAAATTAGTAAAACAAGCTCCCAAAATATCAGCAATAAAGCCGCGCAATTTCTCGAATATTTCGTTACTTAACCGCTTGTGGTTGTCGGCGCTCTGGCAGTCCACGTTCTGGCAATCTTCCAATAGGGTATGACATGTCCTATACATAGAATGTGCAGCCACCGCCAACCAAGCAATTCTCGCAGTCACCGAAAGCTCTGCAAGAATTTTTTTTATATCAATGGTTTCTCGCTTCTGATAATAAATCATCGAAATAATCTTGGAAAGCGCCCTTGTTACGTGCTGCAGAGAAGTTGACCCATTGTCATTTTCTGGCTTTTTGACAATTTCAGAGAAGTACTCTTCGGCAGATTTTTTAAGGGAGGATAGAACCTCTATTGGACTTGTGTTCTTGCGAGCAAGGTTTTCAAGATCTATACTTGTCCAACGGCGATCATGATCAAGAGGAAACCATATATTATTTGCAGCCAACCGGATATTAACCAAATCGTGTACGTCATTGAGATTGTCTTCCACTAGCTTGGCATACACTAGGCCCTCAACCACACTCTTCTTCAAGAGCTCCTTACCAGTGTGATCTATGTTAGGAAGAGCGGTTGCAACACAGGTCAATAGAGGAACTTGATCACTCTCAAAGCTGTAAACTCCTCCAAAATTATTGGAAAGATGATCTTTTAGGAAGTCAATGAGATGTTTTGGTTCCCCTATCTCTCCATATTTAAGATATCTCTGGGTAACACATGAGCTGGATTGCACCATCCAGTCGACGAATCTTTCCTCGCTCTCCACATGTAAAAAGTAAGGTCTCAGGTCATTTGGCTTTTGCTTGGATTTATTTGAACTGAAGAGCTTAATCATCCAAGCCAACGTCGATGGAGAACTTGTGAACGTAAATGCAAAAGCAAATTGAAGCAGCAAGGAAAACTTACTTAGTATTTCTTTCATGATGTAAACGAAAGGCGATCGTAGCCTATCCTTAATAAATGGAAAGACTGGATCGTCTTTTTTCCTATTTAGTTGCCGCATCCAAAACTTTTCCACTTCGAGAGATCCGTTATTTCTCGGTGGGCTGGTAGGACCCACAATCATAGCCTTTAAAAGGTAAAACGTCCTACTGAATGAACTGATCAAACCAATGACTACTGCAATGGCTTGGGTGATAAGTATCCCTAAAACCGACCACCCATAATCAGACTCACCACTGCATGTATTCAGACCCACCTTTCTGCCTTTATGAGTAATGGTTGCAAAGAAGACAACACATAATGCTAATGCAGACATCAAACCATAGATCGGAACACCTACTAATGATACAGACCTACTCAACAAAAAATGGGGGCAACTGGACTGAGCCATCATAGAAAATTTCATCAGATATTTTTATGTATCTATAAGAAAGCAAAGAGCCAAGCAGAACAAGGGAAAACAATGCTTCTTCCTATTCCAATCAAATCATGGGTTGACTTGAGTATGAACTTTATCCTTAGATTATCCCAAACTATTTAAGGTAAAGATTCTATAATGGTTATTATGGATAGGTTTAACAAAATGACACATTTTGTGCCCTATACCGAAATTGACAATGCTTTGGCTATCACTTCTTTATTTATGCACGAAGTAGTTTGCTTGTACAATGTACCAAGGAGTGTGATGTTAGATAGAGATCCAAAATTTCTAAATCATTTCTTGAGGACCTTTTAGTGTCGGATGGCAACCAAACTGCTATTCAACATCTTTTACCATTCCCAACCACACCATAGGATCATTGCTTTGAGCTGCGATAGGGAAAAACTTATTTGATTCGGATGTTTGCTTGACTGTGATCAAATTTGCTTATAATAGGACAATCCAAGCCACCATTGGGCATGCCCCATTTGAGGTCATTTGTGGATTCAACCCCTTACTACCCCTTTAATCATACCCCAATGCTGCCCATTGATGTAGAAAATTTAGAATCAAGAGTAAGCCCAGTCCATCCAACAAATCTACCGACAAGTCACTCAACACATTGACTAAGCTGTTAGAAAATTGAAAGGGAAAAGGCAAAGGAAGGAAGACCAAGCAATTTCAACCTAGTGACGAAGTATCGTTGCATCTAAGTAAAGTGAGGTTCCTAAACAAGAGGAAAGAAAAAGCTATCTACTAGAGTTGAAGGATCATTTAAGATACTCTAGAAGATTTACGTTAATGGATACCAACTGGAGCTTTCAGAAGACTTCAGAGTTGTAGATGTGTTTAATGTTGCTTACTTCAACCCTTATCGATCCAAGGAAAACTTGGATGAAGACTAGCGAAATTTGATCTCAAATCCCAATCAACTTGATGGGGATGATAGGAATCAGACCACCAAACCCTTGACCCGAGACCAAGGCTAAGGGATGGAAAGTACGGTCAGGTAAATTCTTTCCTTGCGACCTACCACTGAGGAGTCCGAACTGCTATAATCTACTAACTTGATGGCTTGGCTGACTAGAGATCCACTCGAATAATAGCTCAGTCCATTCGACGCCCTCCTAACCAATCAGAATCTGAGCAGTACTGAAGATGTCTGAGGTGAATTCACCTTAGAAGAACTATCTACTCAACTCGGTACAGCTGACTTATCACCATTACTCAACACCTCAGTTTGGCAATCACCAACTAGAACATATAGATTGCCTTTTATGCCGAAAAGTCACCCATCCATAAAAAGTTACGTATCCGAGTAATCATATGATAGAATATTCCGTATAAGATACCTATTTTTGTTGTATTAACAATTGTACCCTTTATCATTCTTTATATATTACCTTTTTTGTATGTTACCCTTTTAGTCTTTTCCATTTTAGGTAGGATACTCTAATATTTTGGATATAAATATCTCATTGCGAAGAAGTTGCATCATCTTACCATACTTCAAAATATTAAAAACACTTCCTTTTGTGAGCATTGCTCACTGCTTGTTTATTTATTGCACTCTTATCTTAACTCTTGAGCAATGTTAAGAAGTGAGTATTTTTACTGTATCAACTCGTGTATCATATTGAGTTGAGCCACGAGTCTTTAGAAATTCCTTAATGTATCATAACCTTAAAATCTTTGCTTGCTCGTCAAGTGCTTCGCCAAATCTAACATCATTGCTATAATACAAAGCCATGTTGCTCCAGCAATATAAAGTCCGATTATTGGCATCGGCTTACTGAAATTTGAGTCGTCGATAATTCCTTTTGTGCAGTTCATCATGATTGCTATCTGATTACCGGCCACTCCGTCAACTTTTTATTTAGGAGATATTTGTGGTGGTGTTAAATCTAGCAGGAATGCTAAACGTATTTATAGTAAAACTTAGCTTACATTGGTGACTAGACTGGTGCAGTTAATGTACTATTAACTGCATGCTATGCTACTCTCTCTCTCTCTCTCTCTCTCTCTATATATATATATATATATACACGTTTTTATTTCATTTTCCAATCCGATCTATCGAGGATGTATATATACTGATTATGAAGGCTTTACCTAGTTGATAATTTTTCCTTTTATTTTTTGCGTACTTTTATTAGTAAATGGGCAAATACATTGGTGCCTTAGACAAAAGATAATTAGGTTATTATATACATCTAATAACATGGTTTATTAAACTCGGAATATAGAGTATAATTTTGCGTGGATGGACAGACAATAAAAGACAATAAATTAATATCAACATAACTATAATCCCTACTAGTCCATTGTACACGCTCAACGTATATTTTTAAAATAAATTCAGTGGAGTGGAATTTACCGCCATCCAATAAAGGTTTTTTCTTTTTCTTTTCCCCCAGTTTTGCTTTGAGCATTTACTGTGCAACATTGAGTGTATATTTCAATAAATAGAGTTATTACTATAGTAACTCTATTGTACTATTAACTGTGAAAAATAAAAAGATAATGATAAAGTGATAATAGGATAAAAAAATATTTTTATCTAATTTTATTATTTAACAGTACTATATCATCATAATCCGTACTGTAGCGTGTAGAGATCAATATATCTTACGAAGGACAGCAACTGTTGCTAAGTTATCACGATGAGGAGTTTTGAAAATGCTCCTATAATTAGTTTATAAGCAGATACTTTAACTAGCGTACAAATTTAAAATTAAAAAAAAATAAAATAAAAAGAATCAGAATGTAATTATCATAATGAGAAAATTGAAGAGGGATTAAAATAAAGGACTGTTCTATAGATCTTTAATTTGTATTATTTTAAATTTGAATTATTGAACAAATTATAAATTTAACAGTTAAGATTTTAAAAAATATAAATGAATGATAAAATGGAGGTTTGAATTGATCTCATCAAAATCTTAAGAACTCATTATGACTGTTGGGATCATCTTTTATCATTTCAATGTAGATATGTATTATTGGAATGAAAATAAAAATAAAAAAAGAGAAGAAAATGTTTTACGCCTACAATTCCCATTTCCTCTTCCATAGTGAGGCTTTTCTTCTAACAATTCAAGCATCAAATATAAGAATTGGGAACTACCCAAACGTAGGAAAGTTTATTTTTTTTGCTAATACTCTGGATAGATACAAATAAGTAGTATCTACAAGAAGTATAACATTCTTAAAATTGAATTGAAACGAATAGAATTTAAATGCAAAATATGATCCTTTTATATAATGATTTGATTTGCGGTTCAATTTAGAGAGGGTTTAAATAATTTGCGATTAGATTTAAATGGTCAAACTAAACTAAACCATTTGAACCCCATTCCAGCCATTTCCTCTTTTTATATGTTCTTTTACATATGTTATGTATTTGTATGATTAATAATATACATACATACATACATGCATATTGAGTTATTTGTTTTTTCTCTTTATTTTGGTATTTGAACATTTAAAATGGGGCATGGAGTATGCTCAAAACTTAAACACTTGAAGTTGATGGTAATTTTAGAAGTCGAACGATACATGAGACCATTATTTGGCATATGTTCGAACTTTATTGTTTTAGGACTCAAAGTTTTATCTCATAGTGTTTTCATAGCAACCGAAGCCTTTTGTTCACTGCCTTAGTTTCACAAACTACAATTAATATTCTCTAATAATCCACATGGGACTATGCACAGGGTGTCACAATGTTTATATTGGCTATCAGTTCCCTATGTCTACGTATGCCTTGTTTATGATATTTTGAGAAGCAAAAATATGCATAGATTTGTTGACTATTAGTTGAAGAATTCATTCACTTAAGCTTCAACATGGTTTTATCGGCTTTATATGACATATTGTCGAATTAATAAATAATGTTGACCGGTTTCTTTCAGTTTAGCCTAATAAAGAATATTATCGGCTTTAAAAATAAGCAAAGAAATTCCAACTTGTAGTTTACGTTTCAGAAAAGGAATATAGCAACACTATAAAATCAAAGAGAATCAGACAGCAGCACTTTAAGCTTCAACATGGTTTTATCATTGCCGATGCTTGGATAAATTCTCATGTCCGAAATTACATAAAGAGTGACAATTGTTGTCAAACAGCTAATAATGTCCCATCCAATTCTTCACCTTCACTTGTTGCATGGAATATGCATTTCCACCACCATTTCTTCTTTAATTACTCTCTTTTCTCTTTCATCTTCCAATTACAAATACATGTAATGTCGAATTTATAAGGCAAAAAAGATGATAGCCAAAATCCGAACTCCCTGTTTCCTTGGAACAATGAACTTGTTTCTTTTGCAAGACGAATTATTTATATATGCTTTGCTTGGTTACTAAGCAAAGTATTGAACCTGATGAATCACGTCTTGTTGAGTATGGACATCAATCGTACCTTTCTTCACCTTAATATAAAAATTACATATACTGAGCTTCCAAAAGTTTAAAACCTAAGAAAAGAGAATAAAAATTCATGTCTATAGGAGCATGTTACACATGCAAGGGCATATTATGAAAATAATTTTTGTCTTAGGTACTTGGAAAAATTTAAAGTTTAGTCCAAGAAATTACATGGCTGAGCTTTGCTATAGTTTTTTTTTTTTTTTTCAAATATTAGTGATTGATACAAAACAAAATAATTAGGGAAAACAAGAAAAAGGGGGAATATAAGAACTTAAAATAACTTTCTCTCTCTTCTGTTAACTTTTTGGTGAAAAATCCTCTCAAAACAAGAAAAACTTTAATTATACTAACACACTACATAAAAAGATTAGTGACATTTAAATACTAATAGAATTTTAATACACAAAAATATGAAGGTAAAAATGTAAATTTAGTCCTTAAAGTATACAACATTTTCTATTTAAGTTCCCATCCTTTCTTTTCATTCTTTTTTTTTTATTATTATTAGGGCCCTTAACATTTGTAAACGGTTTACTTTTCAATTAGCAAATAACACGTAGCGCAATTTGATTGATCCATGTAATTATATATATGAAAAATAAAATAATTACAAAAATTGTATAAATTAGATAAAATATTTTTAAAAATTGAATAAAAATTTAAAAAAGAAAAATATAAAAATTGGAAATAAAAATTTCATCACATATAATAATAATGATAATATATAAATATTACAAATAAAACTAAAAAAGAAAATTTAGAATTTTCAAAAAGAAAAATAAAAAAGAAAATCATGACATCCCAAGGATAAAGGGTAGTCAGGAATTAATTTTTATTTTTCCTTTATTTTCTACTCTTTTTTTTTT